>MJUU01028547.1:0-11131 GCA_002080025.1 Modiolus philippinarum
CTTTTGGCCCCTTTTTCTAAAATGGGCGGGGCTAGGAACATAAAATTATAGCCCGGGCTAAAACATGTGCCAATAAACATCATACTAAAATTTGAAAATGATCTGTTCTCTGGAACCAAAGTTATGCTGTCCACAGACACAAAAATACCCAATTTTACCCCTTTTTGGCCCCTTTTTCTGAAACGGGTGGGGCCATAAACCCGAAATTAAAACCCGGGATAGCCATTATGCCAAGANAAAGTTTTTTTGGAAGGGAATCAAGGTTCGCTCTCATTTTCTGCCACTTTTCACCTATATTTACAACAAATTAACATGGAAATTTGTAAAAGCCATTTTAGCTTGAAGAAACAATGAGAAATTTTTAGATTATTTACAATCTGAACTCTGGACTAAGAAGAAAAATGTATATGTCACCATGCTATTAATAGAGACATTCAACACAGTTTCCCGAATAAACAATATCTACAGGAAAGGGAAAATGTGCCATGAAACAGTGTTTATCTACCTTAAGTTCATAGCTCATGTCATTGTAGTATGTTATATACAAATGACCATTTAAAATTGGGAACAGTATTCCGTGCAAATGACATTCTGGAACTGGGAACAGAGGTATCTGACACAGTCTAAAAAATTGATCTATTTCAAATTGGAGTGTAGTTTTAGAGAAGAGAAAAAATTTTTAAACATTTCTAGTTTTGGAGTGGAATAATTTTTTAAATATTTTTCTTAAGTGTGTCTCAAAATAAAATTTTGAGTCTCTTAATGGTCCAATGTTATGCTGTCTCATACTGAGAGCTTTACAGTAGTTCCCCTCTTGAGTGGTCCCTCATTTTAGAGACCAACCCTTTCTCCCACTAACATTTCTCTTGCTTTAACTCTTTTTGAACAAATTTACCCCTTTTAGGAGACCACCCCTAAAACATGACCAGTGGTCATCCTTTCAGGTTAAAAAATGTCTTTTTCCCCTCTGAAAAGGCCACACCTTTATTTGTTTACGACTCCAAAAAAGAAATACTGCAGGCTTAATGTTAGAAAACATTATCAAGTTAAACTTTGGAACAGCTTACCAGATGCAGTTATTACATCCAAAACTGTAAAACAGTTTAAAATAAATCTAGATAAGTACTGGGAACATCAAAACATCAAATATGATTTCAATGCCAATTAAGACATCAACAAAGAAAGACATTAATGAAACTGGCGTCCACAGATGATCCTACCTTATCACTAGGGAAAGCTTATAACCTGGAAGTTTAAAACTGCATGGTTGTGTTAAATAATGTTTGACCTCTAAAGACAAAATGATTGCTTAGTCTGTAAACAGAGATGGTGACAGTGAAAGAAACTAGAGGATGACATGCCCCCACGCAAGGTTGAATCAAATTGGGATTTTGTAGTAATATTTGTGTCTGTAAGACACATATGATGCCCCCACTAAACACATGTTATTCTAGGTTGCACATATTAACTATGTACCCTCTATTACTAAATCACCAAAAAATTAAAAGTTGAACAATGCATATTTTTGAAAAAAAAAAAACGAAACGAAATCAAATACATACCACATGCACATCTTCAATATAGGTACAAATGAACTGCAAAATAAAAGCTTCCTAGCATCACTCTAGGAGGAGCTGTGCGGACAATCTGTGTACCCTCTATTAATAATTCACCCAATAAATGACTAAGTGCAACAATGTGTATTTTTTCCAAAAATGCATCAAAATCAAAATCCTTCATACATGCACATCTTCAATACAAGTACAAATTATCTGCAAAATAAAAGCTTCCTAGCATAAAAACTATAGGAGGAGTTGCATGGACAAACTATGTACCCCCTATTACTAAATCACCAAAAAATGACTAAGTTCAACAATGTATAATTTGAAAAAAATCAACCAAAATCAATATCCTTACCACATGCACATCTTCAATATAGGTACAAAAGATCTGCAAAATAAAAACTTCCTAGCATGAAAACTGTAGGAGGAGTTGCGCGGACAAACTATGTACCCTCTATCACAAAATTAAGTTCAACAATGTATATTTTTGACAAAAATTACCCAAAATGAAAATCCTTACCACATGCATATCTTCAATATAGGTACTAATGATCTGCAAAATAAAAACTTCCTAGCATTAAAACTGTAGGAGTTGTGCAGACAAACTTTGTACTCTCTATGAAAAATCAGCAAAAATGACTAAGTTCAACAATGTATATTTTTGACAAAAATGCACCAAAATCAAAATCCTTATCACATGCAAATCTTCAATATATGTACAAATGATCTGCAAAATAAAAAAATAAAAACTTTCTAGCATAAAAAATGTAGGAGGAGTTGCGCTGACAGACCATGTAACCCCCCTCAGATGGACGGATGGACAGGGGTAAAACAATATGCCCCCTGACTTATCGTCAAGGGGGAATAAAAATTGTTTACGCTCTAAAACAAAATAAAACTCTTTGGTCAAATTTAGTGGAAAGGGTGACGGTCAAAGAAGTTGGTTAGTGATTTCAATAAAACAGGTTAAGCGGACTGTAATGTCACCCTGATTTGTGCTAAATACAGAAATTAAAATTCCAGTTTCCAAAAATCAATAAAATTTTAGAATGCAATGTATTTTTGGATGAATTTTTCAATTTTATCTTTTAAACTCTAATTTTTGCTAATGAAGGCATAAATTTGTTATTTGTTATCAAAAGAACCTGAAGAATGATTTTCAAAAGAAGATACAAACAAATAAATAATAATAATTATATTACTCTCAGGTTTAGAACAATCCTGTTTTTTTTCTCAAAAATTATGTCTTGCCCCTTGTATTATCATATAAAAGAACAGTTACTGTCTTTTAAATAGGTAGCTGTAGGGATTTATAAACTGTCAAAAAGCAATAAACTGTCAAAAAGCAATATTGACCTCACCATTGGCTGGGTGAATATAACTTTTTTATCAGTTGATGAATCCCAGCATCTTATATCAAAGTCAATAATTGTACAATATATGATCTGATGGTGTGGAATACCTGACTACATACATTCCTAGGCTATGCCAATGAAGTCACAAAGAGAAACCTCGGTCTTGATTATCTCCCTGTACCAAGTTAGTTATATATGGTCAAAGTGGAGATAATTTTAATTAACATATCAATAGCCTATTGTGATATTGAAATTAAAAAATATCTCCACTTTGACCACATATAACTATTTTGGTACAGGGAGATAACAGACCGATGTTGCTCATTTAAGTTGCCTAGTAATTTTTTGTCTTGTAACGGGTGATACAAAACAAGAATTTCCTTTACCCCTGAAAACCAGAACTAGCTTGTCTTTTTTAAGAGAGCTACACATCATTTTTTTTTGTCTTTTATATTGTAAATTATAACAAGTACATAATTACCATTCCCTTTACATCTGAGAATCCAATTGCCACCCACTTATCGTTTTCAGTACGTCCAGATACGGTGAATGTAACCTCATCTGTTCTGTGATCAACAGACCAGCTCATAACGTAAAAACAGACATTGTTAGGACAAACAGCTATGTGATGAGTACAAGTTGGTTCTGGCTCAGACGTAACTTCTGGTTCTGATGTAGATTCAGGCTCGGATGTGGCCTCTGGCTCAGATGTAGGTTCTGGTGTGGGAGCAGCTGTAAATATCAGAATTGTTTGCATTCATTAGAAAAACAAGTTTTGCTTGATTACCAAAAATTAGAGGTACTCTAATTTATTGGGAAACAAATATACATAACCACTTTCCACTGTAATATATAGAGCTGCTACACAAATATCAATAACCACTATCCAATGCAATATAATGAGTTTCCTGTAATTTACTTGGACACAAAAGTAATCAGCCATTCTTCATGACAATAAATATAGTTTCCAGAGAAATGAGACCAAGTCATCTTAGGCTGGTCTATACCACTTTATGAATAAACGGGAAGTGGGTGTGTGTCTGTGTGTGTAGTTAACAAGAGTAACAGTCACTGCATACTTGAGATTCTTTATAATTGGCTCCCTTTTGGTGAGTTTCTAACAGTTGTGTCACAATGCCCCGACTGTTACATCAACTTTTAAAGTGGTTTGAAAATTTCCAACAAATTGTCGATTCCATTTCACTATTTGACCTTCAGTATCAACAAAAGTATTCTGGTCCCCAAAGAGGTGATATAGATATGTGAATGTAATGACATTTTGCCTCCCAGATTTGATATAGTCTCTGTTCACTATTTAATGTGATTTTTTCATGAAAAGCACCACTTCCATCGTAAAAAAGTTTGGCAAATATATTTTTTACAATTTAAGTCACAAAATGGTATTTTGAAAGTCAAGAAAGCTTGACAATAATGACAAATTTGTTCCAAAATCATACAATGACAATGCTATTTCAAAAATTTGGAAATAAAATGATTTAGAAAAATAAAATTCATTTAGAATATATATATTTTTCAATGTTTACAATGCCTGGTGGCTAAATTTATAACACAACAGTTATTAGGATTCAAAGTTGTATTTCAAGCAATAGACTTTCATTGAACTTAAATTCTAATTAATCATTTCTGTATTTTTCTTAATAAAAAGGCCATTTTCCTTAAAACGCAATTTCAAGCATTTGAGTGGTACTTTGGTGCTGATATTTTTTAAAGTTGAAGTAAGAGTATTATCTTGCATTAAAAACTGACTGAAAATCATTTAGTAAGAGATGTCTAAAAAATCTATTGTAATGATTCTGCTCAAATTCTTTAAAATATTTATATCTCAGAACTGTAACATGTTGCACTTCAACGACAAAAATGTCACAAACCTCCTTGTAAAGTCTGTGCATTGTAAGACAAGTTTTCATCTCTCTTCTTGTAACTTAATCTGTTTTTAAATGATTATGTACCATATGAGAGTTTCAACAAAGATTTGATTAATTCATTCTTTTTAAAAATTATCATTCCACTATGTAGCCAAGAAAGTTTGTAAAATGCAAGCTTTTTTTTTAGATGCAAGGAGCAACTTGATTTTAACATTTGAAAGCAACAGCTCAAGAAGCCTGACATGTCAGTAACTGCCAGGCTGTACAGTTATATGACATGAGTCAGTTCACAAAGCAATATTTCCCAGTGCATTTCAAGTAAAAACAGTCACTGTTCAAAACATTCTCTAAAATTCATTTCTTGTCCAATTTTTATATTTTTTATACTACTGAAAAGAACTTGACCAACAGCTTCTTTATGTAATTTAGAAATAATGTTATGTTCAATAGTTCTCATTTTGTAACTATTTAAGGGCATATCCAATAGTTTCAGGGGAGATAATAGCAAACACAAAAGAAGGCAATGTTTCCCAGGAAAATGACGTTGATCAATGTATCGTCACAAAGCAATTCCCATTGTTTTCAAGGAAAGGTAATTTGTACCTTCAAGTTTGACGGACTTTATGGGCGTTTCCCATGGGAGATTTGTTAAACATTGCATATTTTAATGATTTAATAAAAAAAAACTCACTTTTTGTGTTTTATTCTAAAAGCATATATAGTAAGGAATTCAGACAAACTTTCAAGACATTGACCTTTCTTCTTCACTCAATTTTCAAGACTTAAAAAATTTCCATACAAAGCCTATGAAATACCTAGAAAATGGATAATTCCTGCCAAATTTTTAATTGCTTGTATCTCAAAATCAAGCACATGAACCTATCATTTTTTCTTGTTTATTGTCAACCTTTTATTAAGTCCAACTAATACAGAACACTTTAATGAAATTCTCATTACTTTGATCTAAAGGTAGCAACTACCTAGGTAATCTTGGTTTTATTTTGGCATTTAGTATTGGGAGTTTCCTGTATCTGTTGTGACAGCCATGTTAAGTTAGTAATTAAGTCAGTAATTAGTAGAGTCTCTTCCAAGGTCATAAAAAATAACGGCGTTTTACATTTCCACAAATTGGCATTACGTTTCCGAAAAAAATATATTACTGTTCCAGAAAAAATAGTTTACCTTTCCGCAAAAAATATATATTACTTTTGCGGAAAAAAAATCTTTTCCGCAAAAGAGATATCTCACCTTTGTAAAATATTTTCGATTTTATATTCACAATTTTAAGTTTATACAAAAAAAAAAAATAATAATAAAGACGACCGCTACATGATCTCATTAATGTTGAAAGTTCAACTTTTTTTTCTTTTTTTTTAACTTGTGACATTCGCAATATATTTTGTACAAAAGTATTACATACAATATTAAAAAGAAACACGTACTATCATAGCCAAAAAGTATTTGTTGTATTGATAATTTAATGTATAAAACTTTTTTCAGAAGTTTATTTTTGTGGGTTAAAAAGAGAACATATCTGTCCATTATGTTCACATCATATTTGTATTTCAAATTCTAAGGTAAACATGTTCAAAATCTGAAGTGGATTTATCAGTGAAGTCTTATTCAAGCTAATCCCAATAGCCAAAACAAAATAGTGTGGATCCACCCAGTACATTCATGCACAAAGCTGACGATCATGTTTTTTGTGAATTTTATTTAATCATTATAAATCATATTGAAATTGTAGTGAAAGCTACCTGAATAACCAGGTAAATTTTCGGAAACGTAATGCATAAAATTTGCGGAAACATAACTTTTAGTTTGCGGAAACGTAATGAATTTGTGGAAAAGTAATGCGCCCAAAAATAATGGGGCAGTCAAAGGGCTATTCTATCCCACCCATAAATTAGAATAAGAATCTGACAAACATTGAGGTCTTTAAATGCAAGTGATAAAATTTGTTCCAAAGGACATCTTCTCAGTTCTGATAAATTTTTCCCTGGAATCAAAGCGGAAGTAAAACTAAAGTTTCAATTTCAAAAATAAAAAAAAAATAGTGCAGACAGATTGTGGTGGGGTGGGCCCAGATGAAAAACTACATATTAACTTGATTCGGCCTAACCTTTTTTTAAGACTTGAAATTATCTAAGGTAGTACAACTCATCATTACCAAATTAAGGGCCTGATATCCATGTATGGTGACTTACAGAAGTCATCTTTGACTTACAAAAGTATGCAAACATGAATTGACACGCAGAGTGAAAATCATAATATATATGACATTATAATTTGATGGTGCTTTGCTGTATTGGAAAAATTATGCTGGATTTCAGTTGGTTTATTTCTTCATCATTACCTGCAAAGTCCTTTCAAAAATACAAGTCAGTGCTTGGTGATCAATGTAAAAACATTGGCAATGGTTCTGTCTTTGTATACCAGTAGTTCCTTTTATATCGATCTTTGTATATAGTTCCTTGGGTGTATGAGTCATCAAAATATATTATCACAATAGAATTTTTTCAGCACTGTTAAATGCAATTCTAATAGTAATGAAAACTCTTATTTTTTTAGTACAAGGTCAGTAAAATCAACCTTACCACAAGCTCTGATACAAACACGCTCAGTGGATGCTTCACGCCAGGAATGTCTGGAAAATGAGTAGTCCCCTGCTCCTGTTAGTTGGTAATCTCCACCAGAAGCATAGAGAAGATAACGACAATCAGTGTCGGAGAAACTAATATCATTCTGGTCTGTTGTACTCCTTGGTCTAGAAAAACTAACAGTAAGCACTCCATTTTGATAACTTCCACTTCTGAGCTGATGGTTTTGAATAGAGTCATTTACTGGTGGTGATCTACCAGTTGCCCATCTAATGAAGATAAAAAAACATTCTAATTTAATATAAACATCAGACCTGTCAAGTCTCACGCTTTCGGCGTGAGAATCACCCTTTCCAACACCAAATCATGCTCTCACGCTCACCCTTTTCAATGTCACGATTTTTAAATTTTCGAGAAAAATAGATTTCAAATCGAAAAATGACCTTTTCATAATAAGAAAACAAGAAATAAGGGGTAACTGTTAGTTATGCACATTCTTTCATACTACTGGTGCATTTTCTACTAAAGACCCTGATGTAAAACAACTTTTTCCCTTTTTAAGAATTTTTGGTTTCAAATTCCTTGCTATGACCATTTGAAATGCTCTCAAAATACACCACTTTGTGTCCCTGAAAAAAACTTTTGGCTTTTCCCCAACACACCCTCCTTCTCACTCTTTGAACCAAAACCCCCTTGACAGCTCTGAAACATTTATTAGTGATATATATCTATACATCATACAGCTCTTTAAAAAATATTGCAGTTTCATGAATATCAAGTTTAAAGGCAAAATTTAGACTGCTGCACCTCAAAATTGTGATAATCTAAACTCAAGGACTACTTTCAGTACATCAGTTTCAGTTGCAATTGCCGCCATTTTGTAAATATTTGTTATTTCATAAAATCATAATCATGACATTTCCTGTACTTGTGAATCAAAGAAACTGTATTTTGTATGTTTTACTTGTTTGAACTATTAAATCAATGGCATAATTATAGCTAGATTGTTTGGCCACAATGCGAGCCAAAATGTCAGTATTTTAGTTTAATGGAATTAAAAATTCCTTTCTATAGTAAGTCTTGTCTTTACTTAAACAAGAATACACCTAGGTGGTTGGACCCAATTAAACCTGATGAAACCTGGAGCTGGAAAAGGCAGAAATCTATAGAAGTGAAATGAGATGGGTATTTGCAAATTCCAGCTGGAAAGTTGAAATAGTACGTATGACAGCTTTATCTTGCTAATGTTAAGAACGATTATATTACAGTCTTACAATTCAAGAATGTAACAAGGCGTTCAGGAAATACAGAAATGTACCGTAAAAGGGAATATTTTCGTATGGTTTAAATTTCACGATTTTGATTTCTAAATGTATTCGCGAGGTTTTATTTTTGCGATTCTTACTTAGGTTTCGTTACATATGTAATGAAAACAAATTACGCGAGGGGAAAATTTTCGCGAATATGTGTCCATTGCGAAATTAGCGAATATAAAGCCCTCGCGAAAATTTCCTCGTTTACAGTAATATGCCAGCTATATCCCAAATGCAGAGCTTCATTAGAAAAGTACAAAGCATTAATAAAATCTAATCAGATTAGATTCAACAACTGATCTGTCAAATCTATACAATAAGGACACATTTATTACAGCAGGGGGTGAGAATATAAATATTGTATAAATAAGTATGGCCTGAAAGTCAATGTTACAATGAATTTCAATAAAATCAGGTAAAACACTAAATTAATTAGAGCAGCTTGTAGAATATATCTAGGTTCTTTGGGATAATGTTTATAAGCATGCAGGTTTAAAACTTAAACATATAGGTATGTTTATTGAGAAATTCAAAGAATGAATGAGAAACACGATATGTGCAAATATTGATAAACATTATTTGTTAAGTTACTAGTAATTATTTTGATTCAACACATATCACCTGAGCACAGCAAACAGGCCTGTTATATTTTTGCAAAATATTCAAAGTGTAAATTCCAGAAACACTTCAACTCTGAATCAGAAGTCAAAAACTTACATATTAAGATTTAATACAGATTGTAATTTCAACCACAAGATATTGGCTAAAACCTTTGAGGGACAAATACAAGAACAGACAGATGGACAGGACACTAAGAACTATCACATAGTACCTCATCACTTAATATGGCAGAGTATAAAACATCTATTAATTTAGCAATTTAAAGTGCAGAAGAAAGTATAATTCAAGAATCCTATTCATGAGCTCTATTTTGTGCAATCTGTCCATACCTGGTTTCTTCTAAACTATATATCAATAGCATAATATCACAGTGACAGTCTCTACCTTAACCACGTGACCTTAACTAGAAAAACACTTACCTATCTGACACATGTACTTGATCATTGCTATCAATCCATCCTATATAAACATCACTTGCTGGCTGAAATTAAAAGCAATTGAAAAATTATCATTCATTTTGGCCATACCAGTTTACAGAAAATCAAATCATACAGGTCTTCATACATAAAATGATACATCAGGGTTGAATTTGGTCTGATGCACAATACTCAAGTTATCATTTTGAAATTCCTTAAAATGTTAGACCTTAACCTTTGGGTAGGAACCATAAAATCAATAGGATTCAAAAAAGAATGAGGCCAAGCTTTGGAACTATCTGATTAAAGATACTCAACTATCATTCTTGAACCGGATTTGTTTTGTTTTTTCTTGTTTTTTTTTTTTTGGTTTTTTTTTTTTGGTTTTTTTTTTATATATATCAATCTTTTCCAGAAACTGTGACCTAATGGATGAAAATTATTAGGATTCTTCCTCCTGGGACAAGCAGTCATTTGACGAATTTTCCTCTTGATCTGATACAGAGGCCCAAATTTTCTTGAGATTTTAATCTACTTTCAGCCATTGTAACCCTGACCTTGAGGTAGCAAATCCACATCAAAAAGGCCCTCTTCTTTTTGATAAGTAGGCAAAGATATAATTCAACGAAAAGAACATTTCTTAAAAAAATTCGTAAAGGTTCTTCGGAACCATGTGTCTCGCCTGCTCAGTAAGGTATCATTATAATCAGGACAATACTAGCGTTTATATATTTTCTGTATTCCAAAAAATAACTGGTGTTTAAGAGTTTCAGGAATTTACCAAAATTGGAATCAAATACTTTTGCAATTTAGGTATTGAAAATGACTGTTTTCACCAAAATGTATTTAAAATGGTGTGGTTGCTAGGCAAAATTCCAAAAAATAACAGATCTTGAAGAGTTTCAGGAAATTTACCAAAATTGGAATCAAATATTTTTACAATTCCATTATTGATAATTATTGTTTTCATCAATATATTTTTAAAAAAGTATGGTTGCTAGGTAGAATTCCAAAAATTAATAGGTCTAAGATCGAGTTCCAGGAAATTTACCAAAAATTGGAATCAAAACTTTTTGCAATTTTAGTCATTAGATGTTTGTTTATTTCAAATTCACTCAAAAACCATGGTTGCTAAGAAGAATTTCAAAAAATTGCATGTCTTGGACAGTTTCAGGAAATTTACTGATGTTGGAATAAAATGTTTTTGCAATTCCATTATTGAAAATTACTGTTTTCATCAATATATTTTTAAAAAGGTATGGTTGCTAGGTATTTTTAAAAATTAATTGGTCTAAGAGAGTTCCAGGAAATTTACCGAATATTGGAATAACAAATTTTTGCAATTTTATGCATTAAAATGTTTGTTTATTTCAAATTC
>MJUU01028547.1:22004-36133 GCA_002080025.1 Modiolus philippinarum
TGGTTGAATTTGCTTCAGTGGTTTCAGAGGAGAAGATGAAAATGTGAAAAGTTAACGGACGGACGACGGACGGACGACGGACGCCAAGTGATGGCAATAGCTCACCCTGACCCTTTGGGTCAGGTGAGCTAAAAAGGGGGTTCAAAATCCCATGGTACGGGGGTCAAAATACCATGGTTGACAAAATGTCACAATTTTCAGATAGGGGTGCAAATTTCCATGATAGGGGGTCAGAATACCATGGCAGCATAGAGAATTAATATTTTAACATACAATTTACATATTTTGAAAGGGGGTTTCAAAATCCCATGGTAGAGGGGGTTAAAATACCATGGTTGACAAAATGTCACAATGTTCGGTTGGGGGTGCAAAATTCCATGATATGAGGGTCAGGATACCATGGTAGCATAGAGAATTAATATCTTAACATACAAGTTACATGTTCTGATAGGGGATTCAAATTCCCATGGTAGGGGGGTCAAAATACCATGGTTGACAAAATGTCACAATTTTCAGATGGGGGTGAAAATTTCCATGATAGGGGTCAGAATACCATGGCAGGACAGAATTCCTATTGGTGGATTGTGGCATTTGATTGTAATGTTTAGAAATTGTGAGTGTTTCCTGTTATCTTTTCTTCATTAACTTCTAGAAGCAAGGTTAAGTTTTTTAAAAAATTGCCCTAGGGTCAAGGTCAAGGGTAAAATGTCTACAAGTATGGTACCACAAGAAAGCTCTCATTACAAGGAAGTCACATACCAAATATCAACATCCTAGCACTTAATGTCTCCATTACACAATTAGCAATGAAGGGATATGGCATAAATGCAAATGAGACAAAGTCTGTACAAATAAATGATAATACTAAGCAATGGAACAACGCTTTTATTGTTGTTCTTCATGTTGAAGTTGCAATTAGGCCTTCAACATTCCTGTAAAGTTTTGGTTGAATTTTCTTCAGTTATTTAAGAGGAGTAGATGAAAATGTGATTTTCCCATAAGGTCCTATGTTAAACCATGTTCCGTGCTGGCGGCCATATTTTTCGTCGGATCAGAACGAAATGAGCCATCTTTGTTAAGGACCGTAAGTACATCACTCCTGTAAAGTTCGGTTCAATTGGCTTCAGCTGTTTCAGAGCAGAAGATGAAAATGTGATTTTTTCCCATAGGGTTCAATGTTAAACTTAAGTTCTGTGCTGGCGGCCATGTTTTTTATCCGATCGGAACAAAATGAGCAATCTTTGTAAAGGACCTTCCATACATCATTCCTGTAAAGTTTGATTGAATTTGCTTCTGTTATTTCAGAGGAGTAGATGAAAATGTAATTTTTCCATAGGGTCCTATGTTAAACCATGTTTTGTGCTGGAAGCCATGTTTTTCATCGGATTGGAACGAAATGAGCAATCTTTGTTAAGGACCTTTAGTACATCATTCCTCTAAAGTTTGGTTCAATTTGCTTCAGCCTTTTCAGAGCAGAAAATGAAAATCTGATTTTTCCCATAGGGTCCAATGTTAAAACTAAGTTCCGCGCTGGCGGCCATGTTTTTTATTGGATCGGAACAAAATGAGCAATCTTTGTAAAGGACCTTCCATTCATCATTCCTGTAAAGTTTGGTTGAATTTGCTTCAGTGGTTTCAGAGGAGTAGATGAAAATATGATTTTCCCATAGGGTCCTATGTTAAGCCATGTTCCGTGCTGGCGGGCATGTTTTTAGTCGGATCGGAATGAAATGTGCCATCTTTGTTCAGGACCTAAAGTACATCACTCCTGTAAAGTTTGGTTCAATTTGCTTCAGCCTTTTCAGAGCAGAAGATGAAAATCTGATTTTTCCCATAGGGTCCAATGTTAAGGTGTCTCAGTGGTATTATTCCGCCATTTTGGTCAAATAATTGTTCATTTAGGTTTCATTCATTAAGAAATTTAACAAAATAATTATTTAAAATGAAAAGAAATTTCAATTGTATTTAAAATGTATATTCCTAATCATTTTTATAACATTATTTCTACAAAAACTTGCGCTAAAACACATGAGCTCTAAATCTGTTGCGGGATTTACAAAACACAGAAATTATTCAAGGGAGATAATTTGATACAATATTTTAACAAAGATATCACTAGAGAAATTAACATTTTGCAGTTTTCCTCTCTTATTTCAACGGTGACCCCTACTTTTTATTTTTTATATGTAAACTACATAATGATAATTAAACACAAGCAAAGTATGAAAAAAATCTATAATAGATTTTTCAAACTATCCTCTCATATGATCATTTTCCTTATCATTTCTATGTAAAATCCTTAAATTTTAAATTTCAGATTTTGCTTTTAAATGCACGGTGACCCCCAAATTTTATTTTACATTTTGAACTATAATACAATTATGTTTCTACACAAAAAATTTCACAAAATTCTATAATAGGAAATTAATACCCTGCAGACACCTTAAACCTAAGTTCCGCGCTGGGGGCCATGTTTTTTATCGGATCGGAACGAAATGAGCAATCTTTGTAAAGGACCTTCCATACATCGTTCCTGTAAAGTTTGGTTGAATTTGCTTCGGTGGTTTCAGAGCAGAAGATGAATATGTGAACAGTTTAACTGATGGACGGACTACGGACGGATGGACGGACGGACGGACGGACGGACGAAGGACAACGGATGCCAAGTGATGGCAATAGCTCACACTGACCCTTCGGGTCAGGTGAGCTAAAAATCATAAAAATCTGTAACTGTAATCTTCAGTTATTGAACAATATAGAATATGTTCACAAACAAACAGACAGAAGGACAGGCTGATTATTATTGGGCATCACAATTTCATGGCAGGGCCCTATACCCCTAATTAAGTTAATGGTGCAAAAAAAAAAAGAAATGCAGAAAAGTTAGAGAATATTACTATGATTTGTGGAATTAAAATTTAGAGTGGATCAACTTCAGATTTTATTTGAATAAAGAGTTTTTGGTCGTTTTAACCTGGATATGGGATGTTGTCTCCTTGACATTTACTTCATTTCATTTCTTTTTCATTAAAAAACATATAATTATACTTTTAAACAAGCAGAATAATATTATCAAACACATTTTCCGTACATATGATATCTTTACAAATTAAATATATCTTGTTACAAGAAAGCATATATACTTCTTATAGAAATACACTAATAGTAAACTGTTCTGGGTCAGTTGAGAATTAAAATACCCTGGCAGATTGAGAATTTAAGGTCCAAATAAAGTGTGTCAATTCAACTTTTCTAATAAATGGTGTTTTTTACCAACATGCTGTCCTTATTTACTTAAATCATCTGTCTAGTCTACCATCATTATAAATTATTTTCAATTATAATTAAACTAGAACTAGTGGCTCAAATGAGCATGTATCGCTCACCTAGTGACTTGTTTTTATTCAATGTCACCAAAAGACCATCCATTGTTAACCATACTACACATCAGTTCAGCTTGGATCAGGTGGAACATAAAAATCTACAAACTTTGAAAGGGACCATCAAAGGACTATTATACTAACATTTAATCAAAATTGTTCAATTGGTTTCAGAGGAGACTATCTTTGAATATATTTCCCATATAGTCCTTTGTTAAACTATGTTCCCCGCTGGTGGCCATCGTGAATGAGGTTAGTACGAACATGAAAATCACAAACTTTGAAAAGGACAACCCAAGGACTGTTGTGACTTAGTTTGGTGTCAATTGGCTGGGTAGTTTCAGAGGAGATGGTCTTTGAATGCATTTCCCAAAGGGCCTTTTCTCAAACTATATTCCCTGCTGGCAGCCATTTTGGAAGAGGTAAGAACTTAAAATTCATTAACTTTTAAGGGGACCACCCAAGGACAATTGTGATTAAGTTAGGTTAGAATTGGCTCAGTGGTTTCAGAGGAGAAGATCCTCAAATGTATTGTCCATAGTGTCCTATGTTAAACTATGTTCCTCGCTGGCAGTCATCTTGGATTAGGCACGACATAAAAATTACAAACTTTGAAGGGGACCACCCAAGGAATATTGTGTCTAAGTTTGGTTCCAATTGGCCCAGTAGTTTCAGAGATCTTTGAATGCATTTCCCATAGGGTCCTGTGTTAAACTATGTTCCCCGCTCGCGGCCTTCTAGGATGAGGTATGAACATTAAAATCACAAACTTTGAAGATGACCACCCAAGGACAATTGTGACCAAGTTTGGTAGTTTGGTTCTAATTGGCTCAGTAGTTTCAGAGAACATCATTGAATACATTTCCCATATGGTCCAATGTTAAACTATGTTCCACGCTGGCTACCATCTTGGATGAGATGCCAACCTGCTGGACATATTGTAGTCCTTGATAAGCTCAACACATTTTCAAACTTAACCTCTATCTCAAATAATTTTTGAAATAAAAGTAAAAAGATGATATCTGTAACAGTTTTCGAGTTATTTGCA
Organism: Modiolus philippinarum; assembly: GCA_002080025.1. Classification (NCBI taxonomy): domain Eukaryota; kingdom Metazoa; phylum Mollusca; class Bivalvia; order Mytilida; family Modiolidae; genus Modiolus; species Modiolus philippinarum. The sequence continues at coordinate 26,433 of MJUU01028547.1, forward strand.
AAAAACAGCAATTTACCCCTGTGTTTTATTTTTAGTAACAGTGGCCATGTTGATCGGTCTACCAACTCAACTCCTGTAAAATTTGTCAAATCAAAATGGTGGCATGAAAGGATCAGCTACAGTTGGTGACAAACAATCACAAAATTTCAGCAAAATCTGTCCAGTGGTGTAAGAGGAGTTGCGCCCACAAAAAACGTGACACACAGACGCACGGACACATGGATGCACGGATGCAGACCATTACTATGTCCCTCTGTCACGTTGCGGCGGGGGACAATAAATTGCTATGATCTAGTACATATGGACACTAATAATCCTGGAAAATTTGAAGGAAATCTGAGTAGTGGTTTTTGAGGAGTTGCGTCCACAAGATCTGTTGTTGTATAACATTGTTAAATTTTTAAAGTCCAATAACCACTACAATATTTGACGAATCAAAATGGCGATGCGATATGATCTAGTACATATGGCTCCTAGCAATCATGAAAAATTTGAATGAATTCGGACTAGCAGTTTATGAGGAGTTGCCTCCACAAGATTTGCCATTGTTTAACAATGTGAAATAATCAAAGTCCCATAACTCCAACAAAATTTGACGAATCATACTGGCGATCTAATATGATCTAATACTAATGATGACTAACAATCCTGTAAAATTTGAATGAATTCTGACCAGCGGTTTCTGAGGAGTTGCGTCCACAAGATTTGCCAACGTATAACAATGTGGAAATAATCAAAGTCCCATAACTCCAACAAAATTTGACGAATCAAAATAGCAATGCGATATGATCTAGTACTATTGGTGACTACAATCCTAAAAAAGGAGTATGTACGGTAAGGGGTATATATGGCCCCTAAAATTAAGGCCCTTATATTCCATAAAATTATGTCTCAAAATATAATTCAATATCAGTTTTTAATAAACTTTTACTAGTTTGGGAAAAATCTTTTTTTGTTTGTAGAAAAAAATTAACTCCAAAATCCGACAATTATAAGCATTTTCACAAAAATGGGCTGAAATGACCAAAATTCTTACATATTTCAGCACAGGAAACATAGAGCGCCTGCCTGTGCCAATGAGATTTTGCATGAAAAGGTGGCAATTTTATATACTTTCAACATATCCAAAAATCTCATTGGCACAAGCATGCACCCTGTGTTGTCTGTGTCGAAACATAACCAAAAATTGACGAAAATTTGTCGATTTTTGTCAAATCTGGAAGAAGCAGGACATTTGTGACATCACTATCAGGATTTGATGACGTTACTGCACCAATTTACGTAAGTTTTGATTTAATCAATATATCAACTATAATATACCAAGTGAAGTTTAAAGGAAAACTGTGTTTGAAAATATAGCTAGATCTGGGGGCCAAATATGCCTCTTATCGTTTATACTCCTTTGATGAATTCTGACCATCGGTTTCTGAGGAGTTGCATCAACAAGATTTGCCATTGTATAATAATGTGGAAATATTATAATAATCAAAGTCCCATAACTCCCACAAAATTTGACAAATCAAAATGGCGATGCGATATGATCTAGTACTAATGGTTACTAACAGCCTGTAAAATTTGAATGAATTCTGACCAGCAGTTTCTGAGGAGTTGCACCCACACTATGTCCTTCCATCGTGTTGCAGTGGGGGACAATAACATGAAACAAACCCTGTCTCAATAGGATAAACTAGAATACTGACAAAGTCAGAAAGGGCCCCATCCCCTTGCATGTCCCAAAAACCTGTTTGTGGAATTTCATGGAAATCATAAAACAATTTTTTGGGAAAAACATAAATAACAAAATCCTAAGTTATTGTAAATTTCATTTCTGTATATTGCTATTTTGACAACTTATGTCTAATCTGTTCAGATCAAATCAAAACATTGAAAAAAATATATGTAGGTCATTTCAAGTTATCATAGGATAGAGGTAATTCTCAAAATATGAATTTTTTCATGTATAAACTAAGTTTTCCCCCAAAATGTTTTATGATTCTCCTCAAAATCATTAGGGGCCTTCTTTTGATCAAGTCAAACACTGTGCATAAAACTTAGGCCATGTAAAATTAATTATCTGGTTCTCAGATACCGCCGCATGGGCAAAAACCTGGCCGCTGGCTTGTATTTATTGTCCCAAAAAAATAAATACAACGGTATCAAAATATGCGTTCAAATTTTCCCGCTTTTTCACTTGAATTGATCAAAGAGAGACAACTCAAATTTTATTCAAAGCTCTCTTGATTTTTCGTTTTCCTTGAAGAAATCGCTACTTCCGGTTTATATACGAATGGTTTATCAACAACAAAACGAAAGTTGATTTCGCTTACAATTTTTGACAGGTTTTCGTGCGTTAACCCATTGTTTATTGTGAATTTGGCGGATTAAACAACCGTAAAGAAAATTATAAAAGGGAGTATGGCGAGTCTGCCTGAAATACCAGAAAACAGAGATCCTTTAATGCACAAGAATGTATTGAAATCCAGTCTGAGAAGGGTCTCTCTCTAGATCTTGTTCTGAACTCGAAAAGAAAAGAATCTGTCATTGCAGTCACTGGAAGGGGATCCCACTATCATTTTCCTCATTGGAAGAATTTATTTTTGTGACTGCCTTGATAGATTTGCCTCTATCTAAATGGTTAGTGTATCTGACTGTAACCCTTCCACTTGTACTGCTGTCACCAACTTGTGACCAAGTAAATAATACGAATACACATTATTTACCAGATCCCATTGGATCTAATCAAGGTTCATCAATTATTCCCCTGTCTATAAGGGAGTCTGATTCAATTTTCTCCAGGAGTTTCTTTAAGGTGACATATCCTGGTGAGGTATATTGGATCTGTCTTTTCTTTACCTGTTTCATGTCTTTGATGATTGCAGTTTGCCTTGACTCCAAGATTCATGATGCATACTCCATTTATGGTATGATCAATATACATTTTTCTTTTCTGTGTGGTACTTATGTGATACAGGGACTATACATATATTGTCCTTGTGTAATGTCTTTGCTATTTGTGTTTTTCATTGTCTTTGGAGTATTAATTTTTTTACTTATGGTTTTGTTCTCTCTTACTTTTATATACTATATCATATTTTAATATTTATTCATAAAATTTGAAAAGTTAACGATGGAGTATGGATAAGCATACAAAATAAATACAGTTAAACCTGTCTATAGTGACCTTTCAAGGGAAAATGATAAAAAGGTCACTATAGACAGGTGGTCTTTATATACAGGTCAAAGCCATCCTCAAGATTGAAAACATCAACTTCATTGTGCAAAGTCTGATAACATGGGTTGTCTCTCTACGTACATTTACCTTATATCCGTTATTAGTTTTAAAGAAATACAATACATCAAAATATAATTTATTATTTCAAAAAGACTTTTAGCAACAATCGTAGTATTAAACCATTCCAAACAGAGATTATTTATGTCTTCATTCCCGGTGATGCGTCTCGAACAATTTTGCGTTCCAGGGACATTGCTCTTTAGAATTTAACACCACTACCTTTTGTTTAAGTAAAATCTGTATCTGGGTTCCTAAAAGTTTTATCGCTTCCACTTTTTGATTTAAATCTAAAGCCTTTCTCTATTGGGGCGCCATCTTTTGAATTTTATTTTCTAAGCAATAGTGTCAACATGAAAGTTATTTTTAATCCGTTTAATCTCACTGGCTAATTCCGAAATCTCGTTCGCGTATCATGAAATCTCGATGTTAACGATATCGGCTGATTGAACTCTCGCTAAAAAACGTATCTAACGAGATTGAAAAATGGCAACATCCGGTTTTTGTGGAACATCGAAAGTCGCTATGTACAGGATTTCTGGGTCGTTTGGACCGTTTTTTACAGTCGTTAGTCGCGTTAGGCAGGTTGTCGTTATAGGGAGGTAATCAAAGTGGGAATTTTCACGGGAGGAATGAAAAAGGTTGCTATGAGCAGTTTGTCGTTATAGACAGGGAGTCGCTAGTACAGGTTCGACTGTACATAAATTAAATACCCTCCCTCCCTCACCATTTCTTTAAAAGTCATTATCTGAGAACCAGATAATTAATTTTACATGGCCTTATAAAAATCTGTGAAGGTCATTTCAAGTTATCATACAACATAGAGCTTATTTTCAAATCAAAATATGCTGTTTTTCATATAAAAACTAACTTTTTCCCTCAAAAATGTTTTCAGATTTTCCTAAAAAACAAAAGGGAGCTTCCTTTGGTCAAGACCAACCTTGTGTATCAAAACCATATAAATCCATGAAGTTAATCTTAATTTATTGTACAACATAGAGCTAATTCTCAAAATATGCACTTTTCATATAAAAACTATTTTTTTCCCTAAAAATTGTTTTTAAATTTTCCTAAAAAATGAAAGAGAGCTTCCTTTGGTCAAGACCAACTTTGAGCATGTAAATCATTAAAATCCCTGAAGGCAATCTTAAGTTATTATATGACATAGAGCTAATTCTCAAAATATGAACTTTTTCATATAAATACAAAGTTTTTTTTTAAAAAATCATTTCCGATTTTACTAAAAAACGAAAGGGAGCTTCCTTTGGTCAAGTTCAACCTTGAATATCAAAATCATTAAAATCCCTCAAGCCAGTCATAAGTTATCATACGACATAGAGCTAATTTTCAAAATATGCACTTTTTCATATAAAAACAAAGTTTTTACCCAAAAATGATTTTCCGATTTTCCTCAAAAACAATAGGGAGCTTCCTTTGGTCATGTTCAACTTTGAGTACAAAAATCATAAAAATCTGTGCTGGCAATCTTGAGTTATCGTACGACATAGAAAACGCTGACGGACGGACTGACAGATGGACGCACACGCTGATTACTATAGGGTGCCGCCATTTCGAGGCGGGGCCCTAATAATAAGGATTCTACAGTCAAATATGTGAAAACAGCAAATTTCACCCCTTTTTAACCTCTGTGACCTTGACCTTTGACCTGACCTAATTTTTTTGCATATTTATGTTCCTCTTGACTAGACCTACACACCTGCCAAGTATGAAAAGTCTACCTTAAATAGTTCAAAAGTTATAGCCAAGGTTAAAGTTCTGGATGCACAGACAAACAGACAGACAGGACAAAAACAATATGCCCCCTGATCATCGATCTGGAACACAAAATCAAATCATGGTTAAAATCTAACTTGACCTGTATTTTATAAATAGAAACATTGTCCCAAAATATTAAAACTTTCCCTCATAACAAACTGAAGTTATCATCCTGAAACCATAAAACTAATTCAGGGGTAATAACCCAGAAAGGCAAAATCCAATCAAGCTAAAAATCGAACTTGACCTGTATAATTAGTAATATTGTCCAAAAATATTATAATTTTCTCTCAAAGCAAACTGAATCTCAACTTCTGAAATTATCTGATTTTCATTCAAAGCATGATTAAGTAGAAAGACGTCTTTATCCAAGTTAAAAACTTACTTGAAGGTCTCCATCCAATTCCTACCCATGTTAATGATTGTACTCTCATCACCATTTCAATCTCATTAGATTCCTGGAATGACAGAAGAATGTACCACAATTACTGAAAATGGAGAAATTGTGGCAAAAATTAATAAGATCTGTCTTTTAACAGACTATAAATACCCCTGTTCTGATAAACAAACTTAACATTGTCACTGAACTGTGTTGGTCAAGGTCACACGACTTCATATCTGACAGACAGCTAGCACTCAAAGTAGTTGGGTGTCTATAACTCACACACATCCATCAAGTGCATCTGATTAAAGTGAAAAACAACTTTTACTATCAAAATGTGGTAAAATTGATTTATAGTTTGTTTATAATAAATCTCAAACTAGAAAAACTGTGAGCAAAGCCCACTTATAAATACTCCCTGTTCCCCAATTTGATTCCAGAAATAAAAATTCCAGAAAAAATAAAAAATCACATCATACCAAGTTTTTTAATAAATGGTCACAACTGAAATATGCACTGAAGATTCTGTGAAATTTTCAGTGAATTTCACCAAGTGGTCTAGGAGGAGTTGTCGCAACAAAGTGTGTATATCTTTAGCGGACTAACGAACAAATAAATGAACAAAAAGACAGACACAATGATCACTGTAAACCATCCGCTAAAGAGGGAGGTATAATAAAATAAGCAATATCGTTTCCCAAATTATGTTAAATAAATCACTCTTTGAAAAATTCTTATTTTATCAAGGGGAGATAACTATACAGAAATAATATGGGAGAGATCACAATTTCATGTTTTTTTCAAAAATATGTATAGTGACTCTGAATTTATATTATACATTTCCAAAGTAATTTCTTTTACACCCTTTATCCTACATTTTCATTAAAATTTATTGTTTTATTCATAAAATATTAAATTATCATAAAGATTTTCAAAAAAATTTGTATAACACTGTAAAAAGGTCAAAATCTTGTTTTTGTTAAAGCTTCTGGAGGAAAAACAAGTTTGTTGACCTCCTGATTTTTTACTTAAATTTTTGAGTGTGTTTGATAACCTTGGAATCACTAGACAGGTGTACTCATCATATACAATAAATATGGATTTAAAAAGAAAAGTACAGTAGAACTTTGATCGCTCGAACTGCAAAAACTTGAACACCATGGATACCTCGAATCCTTTTTGTAGTACCTTTGTTCAAGTTTAAACATACATTTTGTAGTTCCACCTCGATATCTCGAACACCTGTTGGCTCGAACTGTATTCAACGGTCCCATGGGTGTTAGAGCCATCCAAGTTCGACTGTATTCATATTTTGAAGAAATTGTGATACGATATACTATTACATGTATCAAGTACAGGCACATATGTTCATATTTAGAAATATCTATATCAATTGGGGACAGGTGTGCTCAGTGTATCTGTATCTAATGGTTGAAAAATGTAATAAACATTTTCAACTAATTGTACAAATGTTTTAAATGGGACATATGTACTCAACTCAAGAACTTTGTGGTACAAATGTACAATGTGCATAAGTATCTAAAAAAAACACATTTTAAACTTTATGGTATAATGTATACATATGAACATTTATTCAACTGTAGAACTCTTGCATGTACAATTAACTTGCACTTAATATGCCATACTTAATCAGAATTACAACTTTCTGATACAAGGTATTAAACAAAAATTGGTGTGCTCTCCTTTGGAACTTTGTGATAAAATTTACTCACCTTTGGAATTGTAGTGATAAAATTTTCTCACCTTTAGAAAATTGTGTTACAATGTTTTCCTTTTCAGAAATTTGTGATACTCAGCATTCACATTTAGGATTTTTTTATTCAATGTACTCCATTTAGAACTTTGTGGCACAATGTACTCATCTAGGATCTACTCACTTACAGAATTATCTTACAATGTACTCATCTGTAGAACTTTTTGGTACATTGTACTAATGTTTTAAACTTTGTGGTACAGTGTTCTCACCTTTAGAGCTTTGTGGTACAATGTACTCACCTTTCGAACTTTGTTGTACAATGTACTCACATTAAGAATTGTGTGGTACAATGTACTCACCTTGAGAATTTTGTGGTACAATGTACTCACCTCTAAACTTTGTGGTACAACTTACTCATTTGGAACTTGATGGTGCAATTACTCATCTTGAAACTTTGTGGTACAATCTACCCATCTTTAAGACTTCGTGGCACAATGTTCTTACTGTGAGAACTTTGTGGTAAAATATACAGACTGTTAGAACTTTGTGGGTAAAATGTACTCACCTTTCCAGCTTTTGTGGTACAATGTACTTACCTCTAGAACTTTGTGGTACAATTTACTCAGAACTAGAACTTTGTTGTACAATGTACTCACCTCTAGAACTTAATGGTACAATGTACTCACCTTTAGAACCTTGTGGTAAGATGTACTTACCTTTATAACTTCGTGGTACAATGTACTCACCTCTAGAACTTTGTGGTACAATATACTCACCTTAAGAACTTTGTGGTACAATGTACTCATGAATAGATTTTTTTAGCATTATTACTCATATTTATGACTTTGTGATTAAATGCACTCATCTTTAGAACTTTTTGGTACAAGCTACTCATTTTTTTTTAACCTTTTGTTCTCACCTTTTGGAACTTTTTGGTACAGTGTACTCACCTTCAGAACTTTGTGATACAATGCATACTCTGATGAAAATTGCAACATTTTATAACTTGAGAAGTCTGTGATCTTTTCTCTAAAGGCAGACTCTAAAACATACATAAAATATCCCATGAGTTACATAGCTGATAATTGTTCCCATTAAATGGAAGACCAAGCTGGTCCTTTATTTACTTTGAATGAAATCAATTCTGAGCTAAATTTAATTACGAGGCAAAGAAATGATCACTACCATGGGAATTGTATGTATGGGGCTAATAAAAGTCAATAGTGTAATACTGGGTACTATGTAGTAAATAAAGCTCCCACTTAAATTGAAGAGACTGAATAGCACAGACAATATTTTAGAAGTTTTACACAACACATATTATTTTACAATGATTATTGGTTCTTCATAGATTAACTGGTAATAATTAAATAAGATCATGGACCACAGATCCTATGCAAATTCCATCGTTAAGAAAAATTATAAAATGGTAATATGTTTATTTTATATCAATTTATTACATACTTGGCACAGATATGTTCTGTTTTGCATATGTAATATAGCTGGAAGTTAACAGTCCATATCAATTTACCCAGTCTGATATTGCCATATCAGCCTGCCTCATTCTGAAATGACCATATCAGCCACTGGGTATGATGGTAACTCCTAATTGGAAGTATACAATAAAAAAGATTAAGACATGGCCTTTTTCGATACCAGCACAGTTATCATCCCTAAACACAGGAGTCTCAGGATGATAACCGTGCTGATATCAAAAAGGTCATGTAATAATATATATTTATTATACACTTTCTAGATCTTTTTACATACATATTTTACAGTTATTTCATTAAAAATAATCATCTTTTTCTATATTAAAATCATTTTCTATTAGTATTATTAAACTGGATAGTGATGCTCATGATATAAATTCATCTTATCATGAGAAATTAATGCACATCTAGTTTTAGGGTAGGGATTTCAACTGTTCTCAAATTGCTGATAAGATTTTAAAAATAAGCTAGGGTGTGAATTATTACTTGGGAGTATTCATTATGAACTAATTACTCCTTGGCAATCCTTGCTGGAGTAAAAAACTGACCCAAGCATGTAATGAGTTGCCATACTTTATATGGACAAAATATGAATAAAAGTTGTACGTGATTCCATTTAAAATTATTAAATCAACAATAAGTTGTAGTTGAATTATTTCCATTGAAAAAAATCACCTATATCAATAGATAGCAGTAAAAAAGAATGTTAAATATGTATACTACATTAAAAGGTTTAAATCACCAAGCACTGAAAAAGTTTATCATTCACTCTGACATATTTCCCTACTTATTTCAACACTGTACTGCAACTTTTTACAAACATTTAACAAATTGAACTACTATGAAAACTTTCCAGTGTAATTACATTTCAGTTTTAAAGTATAATTTCAGCACTATTTGTATGGAATGTTTCAAATAAAATAAAAATCAAGTCAGTATGTGGGAATTCCTGACAAACAGTGACTATAAAAGTCATTTTAATATTCTTTATGCATCAGGATTTTTCATCATTTACTCTACAACCTTGAACCCTTCATAAAGCAA
>MJUU01028547.1:43875-55355 GCA_002080025.1 Modiolus philippinarum
CACTAGAACCAAAGTTATGCTGTCCACAGACACGAAAATACCTAATTTAACCCCTTTTTGGCCCCTTTTTTGCCTCTTTTTCAAAAACGGGTTTGGCAGGGACCGCAAAATTAAAACCCGGGCTTAAGCTTGTGCCAACAAACATCATGCTAAAATTTAGTAACAATCCGTTCACTAGAACCAAAGTTATGCTGTCCACAGATGCCGACGCCGACGCCAGCGCCATACCATAATACTACCGCAAAATATTTGCGGTCGTATAAAAACTTAACATGCTCACTGGACAGTGAAACTGAGGTCAAGGACAAAAGCCATATGACAAGACTGTCATGTACTACCCAAGACCGACCTGCATACCAAATATCACTGAACTACTACAAACAAGGGATCTGTGAGCAAATTCTCACTAGTAATACCCCCGCTCTCATCTTCCAACTCTCTAATAACCTGACAAAGTTGGTAAACAAAATGTAGTACCCCACAAGTCTTAAAATGTGTCCCACAATATGGCATGCCTACACAAAGCTTCTGACAAAATTTCAAGTTTGTATCATTTACCATTGCAGAGAAAAGCTTTACGAAAGTTGTGACGGACACACAGAATAATGAAAAATTTACTAAGTCGGTAAACAGAAAGTAGCAACCCGAAAGGTCTGAAAATGCATCCCACAATATGGCATGACTATACAAAGCTTCTGACAAAATTTCAAGTTTGTATCATTTACCATTGCAGAGAAAAGCTTTACGAAAGTTGTGACGAACGGAATTACGGAATGACGGACACAGGTAAAACAGTATACCCCCTCCTCCTCCGGAGCGGGGGTTGCGGGGGTATAAAAACTGAACTTAACATGCTTACTTGACCGTAAAATTGAGGTCACATACAAAGCAGACTGTCATGTTATACCCAAGCCCAACTCATATACCAAATATCATTGACCTACCACTTAGAGTTACTGAGAAACTGGCCTAATCACAAAAACTTGTCATTTAAGTCACCATCAATACTTTGTATCCCTATGTCTTGCTTTCCATGCCTTTGGTCACGGGCAAGACAAAAATCATAAACTTTGAAGGATACCACCCAAGAACAATTGTAATAAAGTTTGGTTCCAACTGGCACAGTAGTTTCAGAGAAAAAGACCTTTGCATGCATTTTCCATAGTGTCTCTATATTATTAAACTATGTTCAATACTGGCAGCCATCTTCGATGAGGTATTAACATAAAAATCACAAACTTTGGGCCTTGTATGGTGGACCACCAAGGCACTAATGTGACCAAATTTCTTGATGGGGCAAATATAACCAAAACCATGCCTAGCATTCCTTTTGTGTCAAGGAACACTGTCTTAAATTTCATCAGGATTGATAGACTGGAACTTAAGTTATTCACCAAAAACAAAAGTATCTATAGACAATGACGCTGGAAGACAAAGACAACAACAATAGCGCCATATCATTATACCACCTCCAATTTTTTGCTGTCGTATAAAAATAGTAACTGATATCCTCCTTTATTTCATGAATGTTCATCTGACCAATGTATATATTTGCTACATTTTATGACATTTTTCAGGTTTAACAGCAACTACTTTTTCTAACTGTATTTGACAATTTGTCTAATATTATTCCAGACTGATATGAGCATTATATATACTTTATTGTTATCTAATAATAGAACTGAACAAAAATGCAAGAAATTGTTCAACTGCTTTATGAATTTAGAATCGTGTTTGATATATCATGCTCTGTACCCAGGAACAATACCTAAACCATAGATCGTGATATTTAAATAACAGTGCCGAGTCTTTCAAGCTTAACATTATCACGGAAAGTTAAATAAGGGTAAATTTAAGGCTTTTAGTATAGAGTACTCTAATAGTCTCCCTTAACTTTGTTGAATAAAAATCAGAATATCTCAATCTTTGAAATTTTCATAAGACTGCAGTATTAAATAAAAAGTTAAATAAATAAATATATGCGTGATATTAATATATGCATTAGGCCACATTAAATTCACAGATTCTGATCCAGGGCTATAAAAAATAATGGGGCGGGCGGAAGGCTTTTACATTTTGTATATTTTTTTTTTTTCGGTTCAACTTTAAAATCAAATAAGATTCTGACAATAAATTACATATTTATGGTATTTTAATCGGAATGGTGATATTTGTGTAAAACAATAAAATTCTGGTTCTAGAGACAATAGTTTTCCAGGAAAGTGAAAGCAAGTTGAAATAAAGTAGTTTTGAAAATTAAAAAAAAAAAATTAGGAAGGACAGTCAGATCTTTGGTTTGGCAGGTGGAAATGAAAATCCACTTTGTAATTAACTTGATATGGACTTAATATTGAAATTTTTAAATGAAAAGTTTTACTATGTTTAAATTCTTATAGAACAACATTATTTGTAAGGTTTTGTGGCTCCCAATTTGTACTGATATTTCACATTCACTCCAAAGATAATACTATCAAATACAAACCTTTGAAAGTACACTGGTCTCCTGCATATCTATTACTACATGAACAACTGCCATTTGTAAGTAAAGATCCATGTCTGCCACATTTGTTTCCAGTATTTTCTGTAAATAAACAAATAAAAAAATTATTAATACCAAATTGATTTACACACATTTTACATTATGATAACATAAGTGCCACCAGTATATCATTAATACATATTGGGAGGGAACGACAACAATAAAATTCATATAAACTTCAATTTGCATAGGGAAAAGTGACTTGGTTTAGAAAACAGCTGGAAATTGTGATGAAGAGATTTTTTAGATTTCATGCAAACCAAAAAATTATATCATCAGGTTTATATCAGCTACAATATTCAATAGAATTCAATAGAATTCTATTGTATACCAATTTGTCATCACTGGAGTATCAAGGTAAACCACTTCAAGCAGTACAAATTGGTATACAATAGAATTCTATAGAAGCTTGATTGCTTGACGAGCAGACAAAAGACTGGAGTATAGAAGGAGTTTTATTGGTGTTACTAGAGGAATATTGGTATGTTCATTGAATTGCAAATAAAATACGTTAATCATCTGGGAAATCCGCCATAACTCTCTGAATATTCTGAGACTAGGAATAATTCTGGAAATTTTCATCCGCATTCATTGACAAGGAATCTTGTTTTATTTTATTTATTTTTTCTTCTTTTTTTTTGGTGAAAAGCACAAAGACTTAATCTCTTAATCTCACATTCTGTCCTTGATTATGTAAGGGTGTCTTTGATTCTAAGAATAATTCTTTCCTGTTGACAGTAATGTGAATATAGAATACATCATGTAAATGAAATAAAACAAGAGAAAACAGCAGTCAGAAACAACAGCCCCTTGCCAGTTTGATCTTTTGTCAAAATAAGTCAGCTGAAGACAACAGAATTATTAGCAGCTGAATCCCTAAAAAACATCCACTAACTATACATCATTGGTCTTGTATACCAAAGGACAAACTTTTAACCTAATTGATCTATGACTGGTGCTTAAAAAATACTGTACATGGAGTCTATCTTTGTGATGGATGAATAGAACAGATAAAAATGCTATATCCTCCCCCTGAATTCATAGGGCAATGTGAAAATAAAGGGCTATGCCGAGTGCAGCATGATACTACCGCAGCATGTCGAACACTGAAACTTGAACAAGTGTAATTCAAAATGAATGAAGACACAGTAAAGAGCTTGATACCACCCCTATTAAGCTGGGTAATGTTTAGGTACAGGTAATGTTCAAATATCAGAAACCGTACCTAAACATTATCCTGAACCGGGACAAAACATTATCCAATGTTATTGAAAATAAGAAATTTGTTTACATTTTTCTCAACCGACCTAAACATTATTCAACAGGACTACACCAATTCTACGCGAACTCCACTTTCAGCTTAATAGGGGTGTATACAGTAATTAAATGGACACAATAAAGAACTAGACCCAGCAATTAGCTGCACACAAACTAAGGCAACTACACGTAGCTATGTCCCCCACCGCCGCAGTAAAGTCGATAAAGTCCTATAACTCATGCAAAATTTTGCGAATCAAAGATGGCGGCAGGATATGATCAACTGCATTAGGTTGCAAACAGCCAAGCAAAATTTCAGCAAAATCCCTTAATTGGATTTTGAGGAGATGTGTCCACAAAGTCTTCCTATGTTGTAGTATGCATAAAGTCGATAAAGTCCCATAACTCCCGTAAAATTTGTTCAATCAAAATGGCAGCATAATATGAGTACATATGGTGGCAAATGTTCACACAAAATTTCAGCATAATCTGTACAGTGGTTTCCCAGGAGTTGCACCCACAAAGTGTTCCTAAGCTGTAGCATGCTTTAAGTCGATAAAGACCAATAACTCCTGTAAAATTTGACGAATCAAAATGGCTATGCGATATGATCTTGTATATAAGTTGACTAACAATCCTGTAAAATTAGAATGAATTCGGACTAGCAGTTTCTGAGGAGTTGCGTCCACAAGATTTGCCATTGTATAACAATGTGGAAATAATCAAAGTCCAATAACTCCCACAAAATTTTAGAAATCAAAATGGCGATGCGATATGATCTAGTACTAATGGTGACTAACAATCCTGTAAAATTTGAATGAATTCTGGCCGGCAGTTTCTGAGTAGTTAATTGCGTCCACAAGATTTGCCATTGTAAAACAATGTGGAAATAACAAAAGTCCCATAACTCCAACAAAATTTGATGAATCAAAATGGCGATGCGATATGATCTAGTACTAATGGTGGCTAACAATCCTGTAAAGTATGAATGAATTCTGGCCGGCGGTTTCTGAGGAGTTGCGTCCACAAAATTTGCCATTGTATAACAATGTCGAAATAATCAAAGTCCCATAACTCCAACAAAATTTGAGGAATCAAAAATGGCGATGTGATATGATCTAGTACTTATGGTGACTAACAATCCTGTAAAATTTGAATGAATTCTGACCAGAGGTTTCTGAGGAGTTGCGCCCAAAAAAACGTGACACACGGACGCACAGACGCACGGACGCGTTGCAGCGGGGGACAAAAATTAGTGTTAATAATTCCTTATATATATCGGAAATGGTAAGGGGTATGTCAAATTGGTCAACGTCAACATACTACTTTAACAATATGAGGAATCCGAAGAAACGAACCCATTAAAATCCAACAAAACAACAAAGGATTTTACATATTTTGAAAATCGCAATTTCAGCCCCTTTGACCCCTTTTAGCTCGGAAACGGTAAAAGCTATGCCAAATCCGTTGACAAAATGTCAAGGCTTATATCAAGGGGAATCCAAAGAAAAAATATCCCATCAAATTCTGTACAAAAATAAAAATTTGTAAAATTTCGAAAAAATGGAATTTTGGCTCCTTTCACCCCTTGTAGCTCGGAAACAGTAGAAGCTACTTGAAATCCACTGGCATACCTCTGAAAGCTTATATCATGAAGAATCCAAAGAAAAAAATCCCATTGCAATCCGATGAAAAATAAAGATTTCACATATTTTGAAAAATTGCAATTTTGGCCCCTTTGAACCCTTGTAGCGCGAAAACGGTAAAAGCTACACGAAATCTGTTGTCACATTTCTGAAAGCTTATATCAAGAAGAAAAAAATTGTGTCGAAATCCAATGAAAAATAAAGATTTACATATTTCTAACAAGTGTGAACCCAAATTGCCCTATTTGGTCGCAAAACTGATGTGAAAACTCAAACTGACTAATTCAGAAAACTTTACATGTTGGCTAGACTGTGAAATTAGGGTTACTGACAAAAGCAATATAGCAAACTGTTATGTATAACTAAAAACCAAAATGCCAAATATCAGTGACCTACCACTAATATAGATACTGGAGAACCAAACATGTTCACTAGACTGTGAAAATGAGGTCAAGTGCTAAAGCCAAATAGCAGGTTGTCATGTTCCATCTAAGACAAACCCACATACCAAATATTATTGACCATACATTAATAGATACTTGGAAACTCAACATGATCACTGGACCATGGAACTGAGGTCACAGACAAAAGCCATATAGCAGACTGTCATGTACTACCCAAGACCCACCTACATACAAATATCATTGACCTATCACTTATAGTTACTGAGAAAATGACCTAATCACAAAAACTTAACATGCTCACTAGACTGTGAAATTGAGGTCAAGGACAAAAGCCATATAGCAGATTGTCATGTACTACCTTATATCATTGACCAACCACATATAGTTACTGAGAAACTAACCTAAGCACAAAAACTTAACATCTTCATTGGACCATGAAATTGAGGTCACAGACAAAAGCCATATAGCAGACTGTCATGTACTACTAAAGACTAACCTATATACCATATATCATTGACCTAACACTTTTAGTTAAAGAGCAAATGGCCTAATCACAAAACTTAACATTCTCACTGGACCGTGAAATTGAGGTCAAGGACAAAATCCATATGACAGACTGTCATGTACTACCTAAGACCAACCTACATACCATATATCATTGACCAACCACTTATAGTTACTGAGAAACTAACCTAAGCACAAAAACTTAACATGTTCATTGGACCGTGAAATTGAGGTCACAGACGGAAGTCATATAGCAGACTGTCATGTACTACTCAAGACCTGCCTTTATACCAAATATCACTGACCTACCACTTATAAGTTACTGAGAAAATGACCTAATCACAAAACTTTAACATGAAAGTTTACGCCGCCGCCGTCGCCGCCATACTTTGTACTTTGCATATGTCTAGCTTTCCGCACCTGTCGTCGCGGGCGAGACAAAAATTGCAATTTTGGCCCCTTTGACCCCTTGTAGCTCAAAAAAGTAAGAGCTACCCCTAATCTGTTGACATATATATGAAAGCTTACATCAAGAGGAATCCAAAGAAAAAAATCTTATCAAAATCCGATGAAAAATAAAGATTTCACATATTAAGAGAAATTGCAAATTTGGCCCCTTGTAGCTCGGAAACAGTGAGAGCTACACAAAATCTGTTCACATACTCTGAAAGCTTATATCATGAGGAATGAAAAGAAAAAAATCCCATTGAAATCCGATGAAAAATAAACATTTTATGTAATCTACATCTAGGGGCATTCTTGATCTCGCTTGAGGGGGTAAATATTGTTCACCTCTAGTTGAAGACCCTCAGGCGACATCAAGATGTAAACAGGAATAAAAGCCCTGTCCTTGATAAACTGGAGTTTTCTATGTATCGTGTGTTTTTTGTCACATGTACATTCACTCCATATCCTTTCATTTTTCCTACATGTTTGCAATTTTGGCCCTGTTTGGCCCTCATAACTCGGGAAGGAAACAAGCTATCAAAAATCTGATGGTGCAGCACTATGTTTATTTTTCAAAAAACAGCATCAAAATCGGACTAAAAATAAAAAAATAAATTTTTAAAAATTCGCCCCTTTTAGACCCCATTTATCTCATGAACGGTACACCTGATGTGAAATCTGTTGCCATACTACTGATTGGACATTACCTCAGGAGCACACTGAAAGAAACCTCATCAAAATATTATAAGTAATAAAAATTCTACAGCTAAATATGTGAAAAAAACAGATTTTGCCCTTTTTGCCCCTATTTTAAAAACAGGAAGGGCCATAATGACCAAAACCAATCCACACCTTCCTTTTGTGCCAATGAACATTGTGTTAAAATTTCATAAGGATTGATCATATTGGCCAAAAACAAAAGTGTCTACAGACAACGACTCAGACGACGAAAATGACAATGACAGCGCCATACCATTATACCACCACAAAAATTTTGTGGTCGTATAAAAATATATACAATATATATATAAATAATAATAATGGAAAATCCATATAAATCCCTTGAGAAAGGCCTGTTGGCTCAAATGTTGGAAATATGTGTTTAGAGTTTTGTAGTATATACATAATACATTTATTCTAATATTTAGACCTTTTCAATTTTTGTTTACAGAGAAAGTCAGAACTGCTTCAAGAATTAATTTTCTCCCTATAAGGCCACATCAAGCTTAAATGTGAACAGGGTTCGAGATTAAAGGTTGTCCGATTGCCCGGGGCAAGTGAATTCCAAATTCGGATAAGTAAAACTTGCACCTAACTTGTCCGATCGGGCAAGTAAAAAAATTATGCTTATACAGTCATTTTAACTGTTTGATAGATTGATATGTCTCGTGAACAGACTTGAGATCGTACTTTTTTTAAAAATAAAAATTCCCTATACAGAAATAGAGAGTTCTATTTATAAAGTAGGTGCTATTGGTCAGCTGTGAAATTATCAATCAATTAAAATGTTACATTAATTACTGGTGTCAAGGATGTTTACAAGCTACTTTCATTTTGGCTTGTAGAATCCTTAGGATAATCTATTATACCTAAATTGCATTTCTACGTTGCTGTTTGTTCCATGATAGCTACTCACTATTGTCATGATTGTATTTGAGGGCAGTGGAAATTTTACCCAAGCCATTTTTATCAAAACACAATGGATACAATTGTACAATACCGGAACATTTTGGATATTATCGATGTACATTTTTTGTCAGCAAATGGAGAAAATAAATAAGCATGAACAAAAGATCAGTTACTGATATATTGGTTTTTAAATAAAAAGTCGAGAGATTTTCAACAAATTCCTTTCTTTCCATTTCATCCATTACTTTATTTTTCCATGGTACTTTTCATAATTATTTAAAAACATTTCAAATGATTACAAACCTTGTTGAAATTGCATTTTTATAAGGACAATTAACCTGTTAAAACTTTTATCATGTTTATTAGAATCTCAGACTCGACTATGATTCAGAATAGCCTTGTTAATTTGTATGTTTGTTACGGGTAATAGACAGTTTCTGTCACACGAGACATTAAAGGACGTCTAACTCTGCAATGCTAATAAGGGACCATGTTTTAGCTGTTGGATATTCACAAAGTTCGGACAAGTATTTCCTAGTTTCGGGCAAGTAAATTTGTATCTCACTTGCCCAAATGGGCAAGTTGGTCAAAAAGTTAATGTCAAACCCTGGTGAAGATTCCCATGCCCTAAACCTCCAGACAAATGGGCCCACCTCACTTTTTTTCAAGACAACCACCATTTCAGTCTACCTTAAGTTTTGATTCTGGAAAGAAATGTATCGCCAGAAGTGGAAAGACGTCCTTTACAACAATTCTTCCAATTTAAGCTTAAATGGCAAATAATGATCTTGATGTTTCTCAGATTCTTAATTGATTTAATGGTGGGATAGAATAAAAAAAATAAATCATAAAAGACTTCCACCAACCCCATTATTTTTGGTGACCCTGAATTGGAATCTCATTATTAACTTGAAGTGACCTATTAAAATAAGTGAACATCCAAAATGGAAGCCAAGGCTATGTGCTCTTTTTTGTAGTTTAGATTTTTATGTAATTTTTTACTTAATTTTGTAAAAGAAAACTTGTTTTTTATGTTTTGATAAATGCCAAGAGAAGAGTCAAAATAGTATTTTAAACTATTATGCTTTTGTTGTTCACTTTGACTATTTCTTCCTTTAATTCATGAAAAAAGCATCTGACAGTGCCGTACTGTGAAAATTTAGGTGTTATAATCTTTAATATAAACATATATATATCCTATATTTTAAGACATTTTCAGGTCTAATAGCAGCTACTTTTTCTAACTGTATTTGATGATTCCAAACTGAAATGAGCATTACATATACATTTTTGTAATCTAATAATAAAACTGAAAAAAATTCAAGAAATTTTTCAACAGCTATATTTGAATTCCAAATCGTGTTTGATATATCATGCTCTGTACCCAGGAACAATACCTAAACCATAGATCGTGATATTTAAATAACAGTGCAGAATCTTTCAAGCTTAACATTATCACGAAAAGTTATAAATAAGGGTAAATTTAATGACTAAGCTATAAGTACAGAAAACTTATACCAATTCTATTTAATAAAGGTCAAAAGAATATCATTTGTTTTCAAAGGAAGTGAATTCTTCAGTACATACACACTAGCTTAAAGCTCATCTTGTATATCACAACTAAAATTACAAGTAAAAGTCTATATGAAAACAAAAGTTCACAGGAGTACAGCCAACAATTAAATTTCTATTTCATTCTACCATAAAAACAAACATTGCAGTTTAACTAGTAAAACTTGAGGGTATAACCCTTTATTGGTAATTTGTATGCATTTCCTTTGATCTACAGAGACTGATATTGTCAGTATCACCGAACTGGACACTATCACAAAAATATCGGGTCACTGTGAAGGCGTCACGTGGGGGTTGCTAGGCTGACGTCATGTTTTGTACTATTTGTCGTGTTCATACATGTAATACGTTCAATGAAGAATGCATATAAATTATTTCAATGAGCAATAAACTGACAGTGCTAAAATAGAAATT
Organism: Modiolus philippinarum; assembly: GCA_002080025.1. Lineage (NCBI taxonomy): Eukaryota > Metazoa > Mollusca > Bivalvia > Mytilida > Modiolidae > Modiolus > Modiolus philippinarum. The sequence goes on from MJUU01028547.1 coordinate 54,288, forward strand.
CAAGCTTAATTCAATTTATTTAAGAGTTTTATTTATCATTTTGTGAATTACCANTATTTTTATTTTTTGGCCAATCGCGCTTCAGTGGTCAAAGAGCAAAAAAGCAGGTGAATGATGTGGAAAAAACTAGCTCAATATTGAAAGTTATTAAAGCATAACATAAACGTGCAACAAAAAAATTAACTAATGTACATTTTTTGCATAGTAAATAAATGTCAATGATCTTTAACATAAAAACAAATGTTCATGCAAAAAAGGAAAATAAATAGAGAAATAATCTTGATAAACAAACACCAACAGGCAACAATCAACAAAAAAAATTAAACATAATATGATGAGATCAAATGTTGTGCTAAATCAGATCTACCCAGACACTAAGCAGTGTTACAAGTACAATTAAAATGCAACGCATACACAGTATCCGGAGAGCATCTGAAAAAGTTCTTCCTGGAATAAAAACGATTTTCCTAAATTAATGGCAGTCCCTTACCACCCCACCCCCCCTCCCCACAACAACAAAAACATAACCTCTGGCACCATGGCACTGTAAATACTTCCACAAAATCTCGGATTGGCGAGTTAATCCACATTACTAGTAAATCATTGCAACGAGACGGTGGGGCTTATTGAAATTTGGTAAAGACAGGAGAAAAACTAGGCGACGGAGAACTGAGACAGAACGTCAGAAGGGGGAGGGAGCAAACTTCAATTCTGGACGGGATCTCAAAAGGGAAATAGGGCACAGGGACAGAGCACTACTGGTGGTTGATGGGGTAAAAATAAGAAAATGTGACAGGGAGTGGAGGGATCTCTTCAGAACAAGAGTAACATTATGACAACGACAGTTCTAACTTCCACTGAGGACATTGAGATATGAACAATTTCCTTTTGATTATCCCCAAAACATCAAAACATTTATCACAGTTTCAACCTACCTTATCACAATATAATATGATCCTGAATTTTGTTTCAATGTGACATTTTCATTACTTCCAATAGACGTCCCTTCCTTCGTTCCCTAGCGTAACCGTCATGATGCATTTGAATGAATGGAGTGACGTCACGTAA
>MJUU01028547.1:56414-70297 GCA_002080025.1 Modiolus philippinarum
CCCCACAACAACAAAAACATAACCTCTGGCACCATGGCACTGTAAATACTTCCACAAAATCTCGGATTGGCGAGTTTGTCCATATTACTAGTAAATCATTGCAACGAGACGGTGGGGCTTATTGAAATTTGGTAAAGACAGGAGAAAAACTAGGCGACGGAGAACTGAGACAGAACGTCAGAAGGGGGAGGGAGCAAACTTCAATTCTGGACGGGATCTCAAAAGGGAAATAGGGCACAGGGACAGAGCACTACTGGCGGTTGATGGGGTAAAAATAAGAAAATGTAACAGGGAGTGGGGGGATCTCTTCAGAACAAGAGTAACATTATGACAACGACAGTTCCATTGAGGACATTGAGATATGAACAATTTCCTTTTGATTATCCCCAAAACATCAAAACATTTATCACAGTTTCAACCTACCTTATCACAATATAATATGATCCTGAATTTTGTTTCAATGTGACATTTTCATTACTTCCAATAGACGTCCCTTCCTTCGTTCCCTAGCGAAACCGTCATGATGCATTTGAATGAATGGAGTGACGTCACATAATTGACGACGTCACGTTAGTGACCGCGTCATGCATAAAAATTCGACAAAAAAATAGTGCATAGTTTTCCACTATTAAGCGAAAGTTGTTGCAAGACAAAACGTAAAAAAGAAAAATAACTTAACAAACGAGTAATTTAGTTTGTATTCCATTGTGGAATTACCGATAAAAAAATTATTAGTATTTTTGTTCGCTCGACAAGGATTATCAGGTCCATATCAGATTCGCCCTACGGGCTCATCTGATATGGACCTGATAATCCTTGTCTCGCGAACAAAAATACTAATAATTAATATTTATCGGTAATTTGTATGCATTTCCTTTGATCTACAGAGACTGATATTGTCAGTATCACCAAATTGGACACTATCACAAAAATATCGGGTCACTGTGAAGGCATTACGTGGGGGTTGCTAGGCTGACGTCATGTTTTGTACTATTTGTCGTGTTCATATGCATAATACGTTCAATGAAGAATGCATATAAATTATTTCAATGAGCAATAAACTGACAGTGCTAAAATAGAAATTCAAGCTTAATTCAATTTATTTAAGAGTTTTATTTATCATTTTGTGAATTACCAATAAAAGAAATATAGGACATTTTGTTTTTGATACGGACTTTATTACGGCGTAACGCATCAAGCTCGCCCAAACGGGCTCACTTGATACTGTCCGTGATAAAGTCCGTATCAAAAACAAAATGTCCTTTATTCCATATAAATAAGGTATGGATGGGGGTAAGACTGTAGCAAACAACTAAACAATTATTATATTATCCAGTGATATACCAGGTAAAAGCTGTTCAATATATCTAGAAATTAAAACTTAACCAGCTACAATCAATGAAGAAATGAATAATTCATTATTTGTTATTCAAACATCTCATATTTCGTATTCCACATGATAAACCTTTGGATATGAGTAGCTACAAAGGTCTAGTATAGTGAATGTAACAGTACAGAAACCTGGTCATATGTATATGGATTCTGAGGCTGGTCCAATTCTTACAACTTAGACAGATGAAAATATACCATTTCTTTTATTCTCAATACATATATGTATTTCTTGCCAACCAAATTATATTTCCGAGATTGAGAATTTTTTTGTCACAGTGAAATCCTATTCAAATGTTCAATATCAATGTCCTCATGGTCAACTACCTTTAACATTTAACATGAATATTATAAATCTGAACCTTAACCTGTATCTTCATATCAAATTTTAATAAAAAAATTTGAAGTCAATGACCCTGGTGACCTCAAGGTCACAGCGTCATGTTGGACTTCATGTCATGATCTCTCAGCGTACAAATATTAAATGGCATTCACATACCATAAAACCTAACCATCAGGCATGCCTGCCCGGGCAAATTACATTATAATGTAATGCATAATATTACAATTACATTTGAAAATTTAGCATTGAATTACAATTACAATTACCTCAATTTTTGAAAGTAATGCATTATAATACAATTACTTTACAAAAGTAATGCATTAAATTACACAATACATTTTCAAATTTTATCAAGAAAAGAGACAGTTTATCATTCATGTGCAATTCATTTACAGTGAATACTGAGAACATGTCTATGTAGCAGGAGAAAGACCAAATTCAATCAACCTTTTGTGTCGCCTGCTGTAAGCAGAGTCGACACATTGGGATTACTATCTGTCGTCTCACGTCGTCATCGTCTTCGTCCTGTGTCGTCGTCCTGCGTCGTCCGTCGGTTTTTGAATCCGCAACTCCTTCAAAACTACTAGTCCGATTCCAACCAAACTTTCAGGATATGTTTTTCACATGGTGTAGTTGTGCACCTGATACTTAGAATTTTGATTTTACAGATTTTAGAGGTTCACAGAGCCAAAATTGCTCATTTGTGAGTGTTGCTTTTTAAATCCACAACTCCTTCAAAACTGCTTCTCCAATTCCAACCAAACTTTCACCATACGTTGTTTACCTGGTGTAGTTGTGCATCTGATACTTAAAATTTAGATTTTACAGATTTAGAGGTTCAAAGAGCCAGAATTGCTCATTTGTTAATTTGGTTTGTTTATCTTCAACCCCTTCACAAAGGTGTGTGAGATTCCAACCAAACTTTCAGTATATGTTGTTTATCAGGTCTGGTTATGCTCATTATACTTAAAATTTTGATTTTACAGATCAAGAAGTTTGCCAAGCCAACATAACTCATTTGTTGATTCTGTTTGTTAATCTGCAAGTCCCCAAAACTATATTCATATTCTTATCAATTTTTTTTTAAACTGGTAGTATTGCTTCTTTTGAAAATGATGCAGATTCATTAAAGAATTATAAGTGAAAAGATCCATCCTCCTAGTTAAAATTTCTGTACTGGTGTATTTCGTTGCATTTATAATATGTAATTTATATACTACCTCTTTTACTATGTATATGTAGTTCCTATTTTTCCTCCCTTTTCATAATTTTGCTGGAAGAATTTTGAAATTTACAATTCAAAAATGAGCCCTAAGGGTTAGCAGAGATAAATGTGGGCTTTTTTAACCTTCACTGTGTTAATTAATATTTATTAAAGTTCATGTGATCTTTTCAAAATTTAAAGAATGAACTATATACGTAGTTTCTGAGAAAAAAGTTCAGTTCAGTTACCTATATTATATTCATGGTTGGTTACTAATAAGTGACACTTTGATTAACACTTATTAAAGCCATAAAACCACTTGCCAAAAGAAAAGAATTAATTGAAATGTAAACTAATTAAGAGTTTAACATGTGACAATCAATGATCTTTAAACTAATTATACTTTGATCACTAGAAGCTTGTGTTTATATTTTGAAATAAGGATTGCAAATTTTCAAAACTAGAATTGAGATTTAAAGTTTTTCGTCATAAAATATCTAAATGAAAATAAAATATTTTTTTATACTTTTAGATAAGTTGCAAAGCTTGCAGATATAAAAAGAAAAACAATGTTCAAAATTTGCATGGAGTTCTAATGCATTTCACTTAAACAAATTTTACAGGTGAAAAGCTTTACCCAAAGTTTCAAAGTAGAAAAAAGTAATGCTATGTAATGCCATGAAATTAGTAAATTACAGGCATTTTTGAAATGTAATGCCATGATGCTGACCTACCGCCAAAGATGCTTGCACATGCAAGGTTAAATGATCCTACCATGTACAGTACCTGAGATATGAACTAAGACATAAACTTGAATGTAAGTCAATCATGCGGAAAATGTAGGTCAAAGTGACCTAATTTTGCCCGGATGCTGACCTACCGCCAAAGATGCATGCACATGCAAAGTTACATGATCCTACTATGTACAGTACCTGAGATAGGAACTCAGACTTAAACATGAATGTAAGTCAATCATGCGGAAAATGTAGGTCAAAGTGACCTAATTTTGCCTGGATGCTGACCTACCCCCAAAGATGAATGCACATGTATGGTTACATGATCCTACCATGTACAGTACCCGAAATATGAACTCCGATGTAAACTTGAATGAAAGTCAATCATGTGGAAAATAAGGGTCAAAGTGACCTAATTTTGCCTGGATGTTGACCTATTGCCCAAGATGTATGCACATGCAAGGTTAGATTATCCTACCATGTACAGTACCTGAGATATGAACTCGGACGTAAACTTGAATGTAAGTCAATCTTGTGGAAAATGTAGGTCAAAGTGACCTTATTTTACCTGGATGCAGACCTACCGCCAAAGATGCATGCACATGCAAGGTTAGACGGTCCTACCATGTACAGGAACTAAAATATTAACTCGGACCTAAAATTAAATGTAAGGCAATCAAATGTGAAATATAGGTCAGAGAGAGACCTAATTTTCCTGGGGGCTGTGAGACAACCCAAGATACACGTGCACACAAAGTTTGATGACCCTACCCTTCCTAGTTTCCAAGATATACATGTATACCCAAATGTGGACGCGGACAATAGTCCACCTCAACTTAGTTGAGGCAAACTAAAAATGTTAGTCCCTCTTTTCTAGGGGGACTGACATTTTTTATGAAACAAGTGCCTAACAGTGGCAGGGCATACAAAAAGACAGAAAAGGGATTTTTTGTAACTAATTTTTGTGCTTTGAATCAGAAATTTTCTTGATATCTAAGATGTTGTCTATTTTTTGGAACAGATCCCTACATAGTATTGAATGTTCATCTAGCTTAAACTGTGTATGATTCTTGTTTGTAAAAGTTTAGTATGATGCATAATAAAGAATGTTCACTGCTCATGGTTTGATATTTCGGTCAAAATTTTTGGACTTCCCTGGTTTTATCCATTTCAAACATTATAATTTTTTGCCCCATACACCCTGATTTTCCCCCATAATTTCATTACACATCTTTCACAGCATTCAGACAAATTTTATTCAATCGTATTTATCTTGTCACATTCATTCATGGATAAATATTGCTTAAGTTAAACCTAAGAAATATTCTGGTGAGTTCAGTTTCCTACAAAACTAAGATCAGCATTCCTATCAATTTTTTCCACTTTAATTACTTCTTTTTCATTTTTCTACCAAAAATGTCACATTTATCTGAAATCCTGTTAAGGGTACTTTGAATTGACTTGCACTCATCCAAACAAAATTCAGAAATGAACTGGTTTAAATTAAAATATTATGCAATAGGAAGTTTGAATATGGTGCTAGCACATGAATACTGGAAATTTTATAATGTTTCTAATAAACATACATTGAATATGATGACAAATGAAACTTTAATAAGCAAATCACGTTCATCATGATAGTTTATTATATTTGTTCTTTAAGTTTGTTAAGTCCATGTAGCCAAATAAAAGGATAATGAAAACAATAAAAACATCATTTAAAAGAAACAAAAATCATTCCTATATAAAAAAAACATTTACTTTTATGGTGTTTTCATAATCCATGAGTCAGTAGGAGAATCAATAAATACATTTCATAAGATATTGATAAAAGTGTCATAATTATACCAAATAGTTGATCAATATCAGATTAAATTATAGAACTGTTATATAGCAAAGTTCACTAATCTATGAGTTTGAGTCCCAAAAACTTTTTGATTCACTAGCCCAGAAGGGCTAGTATGGTGTCTTTTGATACTAGCCCTATTAGAAGATTCTACGTTCAAAAGGTAAAATTTTAACTAGCATCGCCTACTGGGTTACTGACTTGTAATTTTTACCAGCCTGAGACTGATTTTACTAGTCTTGGAAAAGGGCTAGTGGCTAACAACACAGACAGCTCTACTAAAAGTACAAATTCTCCAACCCCAAATTTCTGTAAGGATGTGTTACCTTGACCTTTGACTTACTGAACCATAGGGTTATATGTTTAACTGTTTTGCCCACTAACTGCAATGAGATGAGGTATAAACATGATACACAACTATACTAAGGGGACTACCTCATGACTATTCTGACCATGTTTGGTTCCAATTGGTCTCCTGGTTTTAGAGAAATTTTTAAATGAATTTTTCAAAGGGTCCTATATTAAGCTCTGATTTTTCTTATTACCATCTTGGATTAGGTACCAACATAATTATCTCAATTTTCAAAAAGAATTGTCTAATCATCACTGTCGTAACAGTTTCAGATAATACTAAAATAAAAGATGAAAGAATATGGAGTAAATGCAAATGAGACAAAGTCCACAAATACATTTTAAAAACAAGCAATGTAACAACGCTTTTATTGTTGTTCTTCATCTTGAAGTCACAATGAGGCCTGCAGCATTGCCACATGTAAAACATGTCAGTAAACAGGAATGGACTATAATCATTCATTCTAAACGATTCATTCATGCATAAAATGTAGTTCACAGACTGTATCCAAAGCATTCACTGCAGCTGTCATCCCAATATGCATCATTTATACCAATATGGTTGATTTGGGACATGTCAGTAAGCAGAAATGGACCAAAGTATGCATTGTTGTTGACATTAAAAAATGCATCACAAATACCAATAAGTTCCTCATTCGTAAAATGTAGGTCACAGACAGCATCTGAAGTATGCATTGTTGTTTCCATCCCAAAATGCATCATTAATACCAATATGATGATGTGAGACATGTCAGTAAGCAGAAATGGACTTTAACCATTCTACCTAACCAAGTCAATCATGCATATAATGTAGGTCACAGTCCGCATCTGGAGCATGCATTGTTGTCATCCCAAAATGTGTCAAACATGCCAATATGGTTGATATGGGACATATCAAATAGCGGAAATGTACTTAAACCATTCTACCTTACCAAGTCGCTCAAATAAAATTTATGTCAAAGTCAGCATCGGAAGCATGCATTTTTGTTGTCATCCCCAAATGTATCATACATACCAATATGGTTGATGTGGGGCATGTCAATCAGCGGGAGTGGACTATTAACCATTCTAACTTTAATGAGGTCACTCATGCATAAAATGTAGGTCACAGACAGCATCCGAAGGATGCATTGCAGTTGTCATCCAAAAATGCATCAAACATACCATTATGGTTGATGTGGCACATGTCAGTAAGCTGGTATGGACTTTGACCAGTCTACCTAACCAAGTCAATCATGAATAAAATGTAGGTCACAGACAGCATCTGAAGCATGCATTGCAGTTATCATCCAAAAATGGTTGATGTAGGACATGTCAGTAAGCTGGAATATACTTTAACCATTCTTTCAAACCGGAAATTGACGCTGACGAAAGAGGTATCGCATAAGCCCCACTCACTTTGTAAGGTGAGCTAAAAAGAAAAAATAACTTACGAGGAAGAATGTTTACATCGGCACAGGAATAAAAGATATAATCTCCACAATTTGAAAACCATTCTCCTGCTTGTCTGATAATTTGTATGCTACAATTCCTACATTCTTGGTTTGGTAAAGTAATGTTATGTCCTAAAGTCCTGAAAGCATATAAGTAATAGCTAAATCAAAAGAATGTTCTCTAATAAAGAAATAATTTATGGGCGTCAGTGGTTTGTTGGAGATTTACATATGGGTGGCCATTATTTTCGTTAATATTTTACCCAGAGCGCAGTGCAGCAGAGCGAGGGGTAAAATAAACCAAAATAATGGACACCCATATGAAAAAGGACTACAAACCACCGGCGCCCATGAATTATTTCGATTCTAATATAACATTTAATGATCTGGGCGGACCTATAGTGTACACGGTAATGGCAGCCATTACATAAGATTTACTGACGTATTTGTGCACAAAACATATAATGACGTCGTCTGTTTCAGCATAAAGACTGTTGAGCCGTCGCTCATAATGTTACTGGAGATTTTCAAACGGCTGGTCATCATGGTTTCCATTGTTCTCATATAAGAATGCTGAATAATACATCAATCAAAACTACCGTAACTAATCCACTAATCTACACAAATAAATCTTAAAATACCAAATGTAGAGGTTCATATAGTAACTTAGTATTAAGTCTTCCATGGAAGACATGTGTCGCCTGCGTAATAACACTAAAAGTAAGTTACGTCAAACAGGAAGTTGGCATGCAAGAGATCCCAGACTCTCTTAAACATTATAGGTCCCTATACTGATACTCCATGCCAAATTGCAGAAGGCAGGGATATGTGGTGTCTGAGAAAAATGTGACAGAAATTTTCAAGATTCGAAAAATATTCTAAGTTTAGTCAAACAGGAAGTGGGCATGCCAGAGATTCAAAACTGTATTACACAGTATAGGTCCCATACTGACAGTCCATTCTTAATTACAGAAGGCTGGGAATTGTGGTTCCTGAGTAAAATGTGACAGAAATTTTTTGTGACACCAATCAACAAAAATATTCTAAGTTCCTTCAAACAGGAAGTGGCCATGCAAGAGATCCCAAACTTTATTACATGATATAGGTTCCCATACTGATACTCAATAATGAATTGTAGAAGGCTGGGATCTGTGGTTCCTAAGAAAAATGTGACAGAAATTTTCAAGACGCAAAAAATATTCTAAGTTCCGTCAAACAAGAAGTGGGCATGCGAGAGATCCCAAACTCAGTTACACGGTATAGATCCCCATACTGATACTCCATGGCAAATTGCAGAAAGCTCGGATACATAGTTCCTGAGAAAACTGTGACAGAAATTTTTGTGACACCGACCCGGACGCCAACAACGACGCAAGATGACGGATAATGATGCCTATATGTCGCCACTGCGTGGACGCAGGTGACACAATAAACATTGTGACAATCTGTTAAGGTAGAAATACACTTATACACAGCACATTCCATGGGCACATCTTGCCAATCATGAATCAGATGCAGAATTGACTTGATTTTCAGGCCGGAATATTATTGGCCTTTTCATTGTGACGTCATAATAGATTGACACACACTCTCCCACTAATTAGCTCCCTTTTCCCATAAATATTGTCTATTTTGTAAACTACAGAAAATATCTCTCTAAATCAAACATTGACATATACATTTTTTTCAGCTCAACATATAGCTGAGGTGTACAGGGTGTATATCTCTGAAATATAAAAAAAAATCTATCTGATATTTATTTCATATGAAAGATAAACAAAAAGCATGTTCTTTATGGAATGCCAAAAGGGTCAAAATTCTAAAATTGCAACGCTGTTTTTTGAAACTGGGAAAATGTAAATTCTTAATGGACTTTAAAAACAAAACTAAACCAGAGTCACTCAAGCATGAAATGTATGTCAAAGAGTCAAACTACCTATTGAACTAGCCTACTATCATTGTTCTACCTCTTACAGTTTCTGAGAAATGTATTTAAATGCAAAACATAACCTGGCAAAAGGAAGGAGTGACAACGGTAACACTATATGCCCCTTCCACATTCATGGGTGGGGCATAAAAACACCTACTTTATTTGCATGTTTAGAAGGAAGTTGATTACTGACAATGAAATCTTGAACTGTTCTTGAATTAGACATCAAACATGTATAAATACCAAAATATAACTTACGTTGGATCACTAGCACCTGCATATTGTCCTGAAAGTGGTGTAAATACTTGTCTAACATTTTCAAGTTCATCTAATAGAGAGATCCTGTATCCTCCCTGAAATGACATAGATTTTTCTTTAAACAAGAGCCTATCCAGAGCTTGTATCACTTGCCAGGACCTTGACCAACATATACCGGTAGACTATCTATGATAAAGAGACCAAAGTTAAACTATGGTTCCAATCTACCCAGTGGTTTATAGGTTGAAGATCTTTGAATATTAATCAATGTTTAACTATGTTCCCTACTGATAGCCATCTTGGATAAAGCGCAGGCCTGAAAAACACCTTTTTGCAGGGCACAATCCAAGGACGATTGTGGCCAAGTATTGTTCAAATTGACCTTGCAGTTTCAGAGAAGATCTTTGAATGTGTTTTCTCAAAGGGTCCAGTGTTAACATATGCTTGGCCATCTTGGAAAGATAGAAAGGCAACTGAAAAACACCTTTTTTGCAGGGGACAGCCTAAAGACTTTTAAGGCAAAGTTTGGTTCTAACTTGCTCAGCACTTTCAGAGGAGAAGATTCTTGAATGTGCTTTACAATTGGGTCCAACGTTAATCTATGTTCCCTGTTAGCAGCCATCTTGTCTATAGAGTTGACCGGGAAAACTTTTTTTTCAAGGACACCACCCAAGGACTATTGTGTCCAAGTTTTGTTGTTATTAGCTTGCTAGTTTCAGACAAAAATATCTTTGAAAGTTTCCCCATAGGATCCAATTATATACCCCACTTCCCCATCTTATCTTCCCATCTGGCAGCAATCTTGGATACAGCACATAGCTGAAAGACTCCTTCTTTACATACGAACACCTAAAGATAATCTGGCAAAGTGTGGTTCTAATAGGCTCGCAGTTTTTGAAGAGTAGATCTTCGAATGTGTTTTCCCATAAAAATCAATGTTAAACTATATCCTCTGTTTGCAGCCATCTTGGATATAGCAAGGACCTGAAAAGCAACTTATTTGGCAGACATTTTGAAATTGGTTTTCCATTTGTTGGACATAGGTCCAGCACTCACAAATTTTTGCTGGACCCTATGAACATCTGCCGGACCTACATTTTTATATAAAACAATTAAGAACAGAAAATTTGACAGTTGCGGTGTCAGGTTTAAGTTGTGTAACAACGGCAGAAGAATACTGAAGGAACAAAGGAGTGAAATTTACAAAAATAGAAGTCCAAAGACACGACCAAAACGAGAACACAGAAAACAATGACGTTAGACACAGAAAACAATGACGTTAAGACACAGAAAACAATGATGTTAGACAGATACAAAGCACAGAAATAGAAATTACAACATTCAAAACAAAGGCAATCACAGTGTGAACTCCAGTGACACTGAGAGTGACATCAGGTGCTCTGGAAGAGTAAGCATGTCCTGCTTTGTTAACAGCACCCGTCAAACTGCAAGTGAGGCAAATATGTTTTTGAAGGATCTGTTTGGTAGCTGATTGGTTAATGTCTTTTTCTAACCCTTAGACATAACCAATAATAATCCATGATGGTACGTGTCACTTCTCTAACCCTCAAACAGTACCATGGTAAAATGAAATAACCTTAGTATTCAAACATTAACAAGGACAAATTGGTTCCACAAACATTACTAACGAAGACAAAACTAAAATGATATACGAGACAACACAAAAAACTTAAGCACTTACAGTGTGAACTCCTTTAAAAGTGAGAGCGACATCAGGTGGCCCGGTCCTATGTATGTACTAGTAATAAACAAATTTTCATATTAAAAATAAAAATTTTATTTTATATTTCTGATTTTTGTGTCATGTAGGGGTTTTCTTGATTAACAATGAATTTGTACGTTATCTGTATGTCTGCTCTATAATGTAGTTCAACAAAGGGATTTTTGTACTAAATTTGATTCAATACCCATTCGACTCGCATTTGACTTAATAGACAAAAATTGGATTGGGCTGTCCCTCAATTTCAACTTTGGGAGATGATCACTAATAAATGGATTACTATTATTTGAAAATATGTTGAATTTGGGATTATATTTACTAGCCTACCATATATACACTGATTGAATTTCAGGTTTTCAACACAAGACAGTGGAAATTTTCACTGACAAAAGTAAAAAAACTGATTTAAGACAGTATATGTCATTGACATCTGCCATATTTATTCATTTGCCTCTTTTTTTTTGTCAAATTTCATATTTTGGAAACTACTTTTATTAGAGGGCTACACCGAGCGCAGCATGATACGACCGCAGCATGTCGACCCCTGAAATTAAAACAAGTGTTATTAAAAATAAATATGCACACACTTCACATAGTAGTTTGATGGACACAATAAGGAGCTTGAAGAATTTATTACCTGGACACAAACTAAGGAAATTAAAAATTAGCCCTTTTGAGCCCTTAGTGATTGGAAACAGTAAGAACAAAGCAAAACCTGTTGACTACCAACTAAATCTTACATTAAACCATACATTACATCTTACATTTTTTGTTTTTGATGTGATATAAATGTTGTGTACAAATTGTAATTTTGTACAAATTATAATTTGTACAAAAATTTTGTACAAATTATAATTTGTATTTTCAGTTTGTACAAATTATAATTTGTATTTTCAGTTTGTACAAATTACAATTTGTACAAAATAAGCTTATACAAATTACACCAAATTGGTTGCCATACTACTAAAAGATTACAACAAAGGGAATTCAAAGAAAAAAAATCCCATCTAAATCTCAGATGAAAAATAAAAATTTTACATATTTAAAAAAATTGCAATTTCAGCCCCTTTGACTCCTTATAGCTCGGAAAAAGTAAAAGCTATGCCAAATCCATTGGCATGCAAAAAGCTTACAAAAAATTAATATAGAGCTGCTTCTTCAGATTTTTGATAACTTCTTTTTTTTCCGAGCTATGAGGGGCCACACAGGGCCAAAATTGCAAACAAGCAGATAACCTGAAATTTTTATTTTTCATCGGATTTCAATGGGATTTTTCCCCGGCTTATGAATAGACCCCCAGCATCCTCTGAGCTTGGGAGTATGAGTCTTCCTAACAGAGGACCCCGAGGGAACCCCGGGATATAGAAATAGGACCTAGTATCTCCGGCTTGCAGGGTGTCACCTCTCCTAAACGGGGGCTGACCCCGAGGGTCCTGGGATATAGAAATAGGACCCATTCCGTCGTTGTGAGGGATTAATAAATACACAACCCATCTTTCGGATGGGATGTAAACTCAGGTCCATGTGTTGGAAGAAATGCCACGCTTCCTGCACGTTAAAGAACCCTTGTAGCAAGCTTTTTTGAGTGGTCCGTAGGTGATCAGCTACAAGGCTAAATTCTCCACCCTTTTCGATTTCACCCTACTTTTCCAGTGGCAGTCAGAATTTCCCGTCCCATGGCCCTTTCCATACCCCAAAGTGATTATTTATTAAAAAACTTGTTCTCGTCTTGATATAGCTGAAATATTGCTCAGTAGATTTAAACAATATTCAATCAATCAATCAATGGGATTTTTTTCATTGGATTCCTCAAGTCATAAGGAATCCATTGCAAAATCAGAGTAAAACAAAAAATTAAAAATTTATATTCACAAGTTATTGAGAACCAATCATGGCACAATTTTATAGCTGCCACCTTTCAACTGCACTTACCCTAAAAATGTGCAGTGAACATTTTTATTAGTTTTTGCAAATTGTAATAAGTTGTAAAATCCGGAAAGTCTTTCTCTGATCCGGTTACGTAATTTATAAAACCAAAAGTTCGAACTGCCATTTGCAATTTTGTGGACAGTTTACTGAGACCTTTTTTTACTTGATTTTGGCAATTCTTCCATGAATATCTACTCAAAACATCAGCAGTTTTGGATTCAATGCTATTTTGAATTGTTTTTCTTGGAATAAAGTTGAAGCATTTGTGACAAATGTTCAAAAACGGGATCATTATAATTTCCATTGTTCATTTTGTCCGACATCAGGACCAGTATTCTATATGTCTTTAACGGACCTTGTAATTTTCTGCCCAAAAGTCCGACAGGTCTGATATTCAAAAACTCTGATTTGCAGGAGATTACCTAAAGACTATTGTGTCTAAGTTTGGATCTAATTGGCTCTGCATTTTCAGATGAGAGTACCTTTGAAGCTCCTAAGGGGGTCTCAATGGGGGTACCTTTCCCGAAATCCAGTCAATTTTTTCTACACTTTCCCGTTTCAAGGGTGGGAAAATTTATTACAAAGACTCTTAAAGAGGCCGCTTTTTCCCGTTTCACGGGCTCAGTTTTCATCAGCTCCCGCTTCATGCTGGACATCCTTTCCCGTTTTCACATGCACTTTTTTCTCACGATCTCATTTCCTGCTTGCTTAAAAAGGTCAATGCC
>MJUU01028547.1:90470-102682 GCA_002080025.1 Modiolus philippinarum
CCATAGGGTCCAATGTTAAAACTATGTTCCCTGCTGGCGGCCATCTTGGATTAGGTACGGACCTGTCGGATACCTTTTTTAGAAGGGACCATCTAAGGGCCATTGTGTTTTAGTTTGGTTATAATTGGACAGGTAATTTCTGAGAAGAAGATCTTTGAATGTAAGTTCCCTAGGGTCCAATGTTAAAAACTATGTTCCCCGCTGGCGGACATCTTGGATGAGGTACGGACCTGTCAGATACCTTTTTTAAAGGGGACCACCTAGGGACTATTGTGACCAAATTTGGTTCCAATTGGCCCAGTGGTTTCAGAGGAGAAGATCTTTGAATGAAAAGTTTACGCCTGACGGACGGACGACGGACGGACGCCGGACGCCAAGTGATGGCAAAAGCTCACTCTGGCAAAGCCAGGTGAGCTAAATAATATAGAAACGGGCAAAAAACAATATGTCGTCCCGACTACGTCTGGGGCGACATAATATTTGTACACTGTATGTTGCTCAGTCAAGATTTTTCCGGAATTTCCAAAGTTCAAGAGACATCACCCAGTTGTGTTACAAATTAAAAAAAAAGATATTTCGAGATGGTGCAAGAGCCTCTAAACAATTAGTTTCAGTAATTACTCTCTGCTACATGGTAACCTTTGAATTAACGATTTTAAAGAAAATTTTTCAAAATTTCTTTGACCGCTGTACGACTAATTATTTTTCCTTGGCAACCATATACTTTTTTTTAATAGATTTTGTTTTCAAAAATAAAAATGCAGACATATTTTTTATCCCATAAAACAACCGAAGACCGTTACTTTATTTCGTTTTATTCCTTTTCTTCTTCTTTTTTTTGAGTTTTTTTTTTAATTCAGCCTACGGCAACAAATTTTTTGAAAAATATATTTCAGTGAACAAAATAAATTTCAAATTGAATTACAAAAATAATTGATTTCATTTTTAGGAAATATCCTGAATTCTTGGAGACATATCAATTTTCTGAATTCTGCTGAGAGTCATACTTTTTAATACATTTGAGTGAAAACAGTAAATTCCAATGACTGAATTGCAAAAATATTAGATTCTAAATTTGACAAAGGCCGGTTATTTTTTAATTCTACCTAGCAACCACATCTTATCATAGGCAAAATTATAACGACATCTGAATAAGCAGGCGAGACACTAGATTTTGGAAAATCTTTACAATTTTTTCTCGAAAACTTAACGATCATTCTTGTCGTTTTTTCTGAAGATTTTAGATTACCTATAACGTGCTTTATCTGTGTTCTGGTTTTAGTTACTACATGAATATTATTTTCATCATATATATTCCAAAGAATTGAGAGAGAAATTGGCACTAATCACACAAATATGTGTTTTGACTTAGGAATAATTAGCACGCAAAAATAATGGCTTTGTTATTTTGTTATTATCTTAAAGTGCTGTTTTTAAATTTGGTCACATTCATTATCATTTTTTTTTGTAAGAGTTGTCAATAAAAAAGCGTAAAAGAGAAGTTTTACATTTACACTGAATAATGGATAAAAGCCGGTAGACTTTTCGTGTAACCTGGTAACAAAGATGGATAATTAAAATTATTTGATTAAAAAATTTTTTTGTTATATGAAGAGTGCTTTGAAGCAGTTTGTGTCAGCATAAATAAACGAACAAGTTAAAATTCTTGTCGAAGTGCGATAAAAAGTAAAAGTATGTACCACATATTATGTCAAACGTCAAAATATAATTGAAGATAGAGGTGTGGATGGGCCTAGATCTTCGACATTGCAATGCTGTCTTCAAAGGGCCGTGGAGACAGCAATGTCGACGCCACCTCTATGTTTATTTTCTTCTATAAAACTCCTTCAATGTGTATAACAAGTTATGAAAACTGTTACCTTGTTGTAAAAGTTTGGATACCTAAAGAGAAAAACAAACGCGTGCGCATTGCGCGATACTATTATGTTATTGAAAATAAAATTTTTCGCCGCGAAGCGGCGAAAAATAGATATTCTGGCCCGCAAAGTTTTGAAAATAAATAATCTGGCTCGACCAAATTTGCCAGGCCCCCCCCTCAGAATCAAATGGTCGTCCCCTTAGAGATATACACCCTCAAGGAATATAGCCGTCAAGTAAAGAGAAATTAGTAATAGTGAAATGAAAATCATCCCTTTAATCATAAATCTTATAATTTTTTTCCAGAGTCAACGATGATAGTTAGCGAGAAAATGGTAGATTTAGCATCATTATTTGCCCTTAAAGTTTCAGTTCTTGTGGGTGAATGAGGTCGACATAGTCTAAAAATGGGCCAGATTGTCAATAGAAAGGATGTCGTCGATCGTTATTATTGAAAATTGAAATAAAGTTGATCACTGTTTTGTGTGGTTCCATTTTGTTAGTTATTCAAAGAATCCCGTTCCTAACAAAATAGAAAAATATCTTCAATGAGAGGGGCACAGTTTGTGCCCATGACCGGGAATTACAATGACCTAGCTGTTGATAAACGATGTTGCCAAAAAGAACAAAAATGTTGTCTAGCGATTCAATTTTATACACCAGTTACTGTATATGGCAGGATCAAACTTTGCATATGTATGAATCTGATAGGAATGAAGGCAATTTTCAGTCACTTTGATCTTTGACCTATATTTTCCATTCGGTTGCTTTACAATCTGGCTCACAAATGGGTTCAGATCTCTGTCAGCCTACCTGGTATTATCATTTATCCTTGCGTATACACGAGGTCAATATTCAGGTAGAATAAGGTCACTTAGCTTGATTGACTTACATTCAAGTTAATGTCCTAGTTCAGATTTAAATCATTATCTTGCCTTTCATCGCGGAATGTATCTTTGATGGAAGATCATTTGGTATCGAAGAAACTTGAGTGACTTTGATACGTCCGAATTTATACTGCGTTCTCGCTGCATGGTCGAGTAAATGAAAACATTTGCTTTATTTGCAATGAAATATATTTAATTCAATTAATGTGCTCCCTGGTCCCCTTTCAGGGTATTTGCCCCGATCGCTTGCCTTTTTGTGCCTCCACGTCATTAGGACCCTAGTACTGTAAACGGTGGGCCCATTAATCTTATATTTACATGCATTGGTAGCAGAATTATGTTGCTTTAGATGATCTTAATTGGCCGAGCTTTACCGGTTAGGGACCGACCATTTAACTTGAAAAGGGGGGGGGGGGTATGTTTTTTTTTGTCTGGACAATTTATTTATTTTTTTTTAACTAGTTTAAACAAGATATTTTTTTTTTAAATAAGCATTATTTTTTTGGGCAGAAAGCCCCCTTCAGAATATTTTTTTTTCATCATTTTTGCAACCAAAATATTTTTTTCACAAAAAATCAGCTTCGGAATATTTTTTTTGAAAAAAACTATACCCCCCTTCAGGTTAAATGGTCGGTCCCTTATGTAAAGTGCAGTTTCAAAATGACGCGGAGGGAACTGAACACTTTTCCAAAGGCAATCTGTCCAATATTTTCCATCCCGTAAAACATGAACATCTCCAAGGACACGTATACATGGTTTCTCTAACAACATTGAAACTGAGTGGTTGGGTTTTCTGCAAGCAATTACAGGACAAATCCGGCTTTTCTTGACCACGAAATAAATCGGTTGCTAAATGTTCTGGATCGTTTGGTGTTTACTGCTATGTTAAATATTTACTTTTTTGTTAACTGACAAAGGGAAATAAAAAGAACTGTTTCTGTTGATCTGAAAAAATTGCGCTCGTAATAAACTGTTAATGAAAGGGTGTATTTTTTTGATTGGTTTTTAACTTTACTGATGCATTTCGTAAAATTATCATTAACTATAGATCTAGTGGCCGGGGTTAGTACCAGAGACATATAGATGCATCTATATGCATCTATATGTCTCTGGTTATACCTTAAGTTTAATAATTTTATCTTTTGAGAGCATCGTGATATCAAATATCGAGTTAGAGTTTGCTATAAAAAGTTACAGAATCAACGGTTCATGGGGCATGGACACATGCAGAGCTGTCAAGGGGGCTCGGGTTCCAAGAGTGAGACGGAGGCCGTATGTGGTGGATAGCCACCAGATTTTTTTTTTTCTGAGACGCAACATTGTGCATTTTGGGAGCATTTCAAATGCACATTTGAAATTTAATTTTCCATTATAAAGGGAAACATAAATGAAAGAACTGTTTTACTTCATGGTCTTTAGTAGAAAATGAACAATTAATATGAAAAAATGTACAAAACAACCCTCAATTTCTGGGTTTCTTATGATGAAAAGGCCGTTTCTATTAAAATATTTTTCTAGAAAATTTGAGAGGCGTGACATTGAAAAGGGTGAGCGTGAGAGCGTGATTTGGTATTGGAAAGCGTGACTCTCACGCCGAAAGCATGAGACTTGACAGGTCTGCTCATGTACCCTTTTTTATAAGAATTTAACAAAAACTCTTCCTTTCTGGAACATGTTCAATCGAAATGCAATTATTATTTTCTAAGATTTGTTTTTCAAATTGATCTTTGTTGAGACACATATTCGTAAGTAAGAAAGCTTTATTTTAAGTCGGCGTAATTATACGTCTCTGTTAATGTTAGTTGAAAACTAATTTGGTGGTCTAAATTTATTATCCACCATCTGTTGGTCAAATTTTTATGCCGTTTGAGAGGAGGCAAGGTGAAAATTTCAACCCGGCGGAGATTAGTGAAAAATTACCCAGCGCCCTACCCCCACCTGATAATTGGTTACTAATATAACAAATGGGGAGTGGGACTGTTTTTCTAAAGCTTTGACAAGGTCAGTCACAACTTACTTACACACAAACTTCACGATTATGGTATACTAGTACAAGGTAAATAAACAGGCGGATTCAAAGCTTCTTGTCAAATCGTACTCCGACAGTAGTCCTAGAGGGTGACACTTCAAACTATGTCCCCGTTGAGTCAGGTGTACCACAAGGTTCAGTTCTGGGTCCAAGTCTCTTCTTATTTTATATGAATGATATGCCAGTCGGCCTAAACTCTACAATTCGTCTATTTGCGGATGACACAATTGCTTATCTTACGGTAAAATCCAACAGTGACTGTAAAACCCTACAAAACGATCTGGACAAACTTTGACATTGGGAAAAAACTTGGAAAATGGCCTTCCATCCCGATAAATGTAATGTTATCATCATCACTAAAAATAAAAACATTTTAAAACATTACTATACATTACATAGCCATAAACTAGAACATATGGATAAAGCAAAATACCTTGGTGTCACAATACAATCAGATCTCAAATGGCACAGTCATGTAAACAACATCTGCACAAAAGCAAATGAGACACTTGGCTTTTTACGTAGGAACCTTAACATCAGTTCCACCTTAGTAAAGGAACAGGCATACAAATCTCTAGTTCGTCCATCTCTAGAATATGCCTGTTCTACCTGGGATCCATCAGGGACTATATATACTAGTAGTCCATGGATCCATATATTGCTGAGGATATAAACAACATAGAAAAAGTTCAACGAAGGGCTGCTAGGTTTGTCACTAACAGACTTCATAGCACCTCCAGTGTTAGTGACATGATAAGTTAATTAAAACGGAGGAGCCAAGCAGATAGACGAACAGACGCACGCCTTGTCATGCTATGCAAGATCTTGCATGAACAAGTTGCTGCACCATAAACAGACAGACTTATTCCACCATTCAGACAGACACGCAACATGCACCCACTCTCTTTACAATTACCTTCCCGCAGAACACAATTAAGACAAAACTTAAAACGATCCGGCCTTATGAAAATCCGACCTTAAACAAATCCGGCCTTGCTTTATGCGGCCTTGGTTTATACGGCCCTGATTAAAAACTGTGTATGTATATGTGAACAAAGTATTAAAGTATTAAATTGTGCATGAACAAAAGTATTAAATTAAAAGAAATTTTGACATTCTTTAAGTGGAAAATTAAGTATCAATAGATACGCTACATTGTCATTACATGATGATTTCCGAACATCCGTCACAAGTTTGTCGTTTTCTTGGTCAATGTTATTTACACGATTGTTCGTGATGCTCCCTGAATTATGATGATAAATAGAATGAGAAAAGGACGAAAAAATGGAAACTAGAAATGCAACATTGTATAATATACAAAAATTCCTCTTCTGTCTCAAACCGTCTATTGTTACTAATTAGGGCTGGTATACTTGCATTTGGTATAAATTTACCCATCATTTTTTAACGCACTTAGAGTAAAGTCATTACATTTCATGAATATTCATTTGAATTCACGTAAGGCCGTATAAACCAAGGCCGGATATACTGTAAGGCCGCATCAACTTGTTACCCAAAACTCGGTCATTTTTCCTTCGCACTATCAAAAACTGGAACAGTCTCCTCATTGCATTGTGACGTCGTTCAAGCATGCCGCGAATATAACACAATACATACAATCACTAATCACATCACATCATGTAAACAGCTTAATCTTATTCAAAAAGCATACAAAAAACATTTTTCTCTATTTTCATTTTTGTACAGTAACTTATTTTATGCACAGTACGAAGTGACATGATCTTCGACATGATGAAGCGAAGATGGTCACTACGAAGTAGAAGTCACAACTCTGTATATATTGCACTCAGTTGCTAATGTATCCGTTTCTAGATAAGTCACTTTAAAAAACATGAAATAGACTGTGTATAAAATTTAATCAACTGCCAATTATAATTTTATATATCTAAAGGGCTAAAAACATCTCATGCAAATTGAAGGAAGACTCTAGAGAGATCTGTTTCCCGCCAAAATTTCGACGTCTTTGCGGGATGTCGGGAAATATTGGAAAAAGACCCATCACAACTCAGTTAAATAAAGACTTAAATATTTTATAGACTTGGCTTTATTAAATTTGAAGAATGAAATATGATAAATAAATATTTGCGTCACATTTTTGTTTGATAAACGGGAGACAACTCCGAACAAAACATTAAATTAACTTCCGGTTTGTTGTCAAAGACGCCATTTTTGCCCGAAAATGAAAAAGAATATTACTTGAATGATTGAAAATGGGGACAGGTGCAAGCGCCAATCCAACAGTTGGTGTTAATGCAAATCCTAGGGTGATATACTCCGATAAACTGTCAAAGAAAGATAAAAAGGTATTCATTCCTCACCATGCAACGAGCAGGTATCGGGGGAAATTTCGAAAATCCAATGGTCATGATGGTTGCTCCATAAACTGTTTTTGTAAGCTATTTCTTCAAGGTAATCTAATTATTAACAGGTAGGTTACCAATCTAAATACAATTAAAATTTGATGTCCTCACATGCTTATTTTTTATATATATTTGTTTATGTCGATCAGGGTCTCACAATCAAGTGCGGACATAAAATGCTAAGTAGATTAGTTAGGGATAATTTGAGACTGGATAATATATCCCAATGGACCAACTCAAAAATTCAACAAAACAGCAGTATTAGTCAAAACACATTTATGAGGATGCTGAGCTTGCAAAGCATCATTTTCAATACGTCCTTTTCGAGATAAAGATCTACTACGGGATAACATACTTATTTTAGCACTTTGTCACGTGATAATAGTGACGTTGCGGTGCTTGACGTCTTCTGCTTCGTACTTGTTGTAAATAACAATATCTTATTGGCCAAGTTCCACTTATATAAGGTTGTAAAAAATCGTATTTTGTTCATTTTATTTTATAATGAAGCTTGAAGTTAAGAACCGCAGTAACATGACTGCACTGTCTGCAGGATAACACAAGATTTTTATGTTTGGAAGTGAACTGCAATTTCGTGGCATTTGCGTCGATTGAACTGAAAAAAAAAACTTTAAAAAAGTGCAAATAAAAATCACGTCATTCAGAACAAATACTCATCTTCACGGGGAAAGTAAAATTCCCTTATGTAACAAATTAGGTAGGCTTTCTGAGACGCATTGAAGTTGTGTGTGTTGGAAATGTCATAAACCGGAAATGTGAGTGAACCTGAAAACGTCAGGAACGTCATAAAAGATGTTACGTCATTCCGGGAATGAAGGGATCTCGAAAACGACGTAATCAAACTTGAATTTCTAATTTGTTGGGATAACTTATACAAATATAGGTTTCAAGACATATGGGATATCGATTTTTTTTAGGAGGTGAAACATTGGGAAATTAGTGAAAATTGTATGGAAAAGACCTTAGTACAAATTCTTATTCTTTCAAAATTATTTTTTGAAATTCTCCTCGTTATTTTAAGCAAAAAACATGCTTCTAAAACCGAAAGATTAACTCCCTCCATCGTAGATTTGTCCTTAGCAATACTTGATATTACTGATTATTCGGATTTCGTTTGGTTTTATGCATTTTAAACATTTTTTGAAATTATGGATTTCCTTTGTTTGGGCTCTAGTGCTTGCTGATGAGGAATAAATTTCCAAAATGGCCATACAGCTCATTAAAATTATTGCAGTTGGAGTTAACATATGTGTTATGGTCTCATGTTCATTTACTCCATATCCTTTCGTAAAATATTTATATAAATTTTAAGTGTGAAAATGAGTTAAATAGCAACATCCAAAGTTGACCTTTTTCCCGTAAGCTGAGATGAAAAATCTAGAAAACAACGTTACACTGACCCGGGTGACTTCCGGTGAATTTATCTGCTTTGTGAATGGTCAAATTTTTGCTGTGATGTCATCACGAAATTATCAATAGTGTAATCCACCTCACCATACACCACACAAGCAACAAGCAAATAAATTAAAACAGGTACAACTAATGTCAATATTTCTTGGATCACATTTCCCTGACTACACATACAGACAAAATGTCAAGGTCAAATAGAATTTGACTACCCTAAATTCAGCAGTGCAATTGAAGAAGAATCAGATCCTCATTTTCTGTACTCTGCTTCATCCTTAGATTACACAAAATATTTATTTACCAACATGATTGACAACAACAACACTTAAGGAAACTGCTTGTTAATTTTATTGTCGACATGTTTCACCCTCAATGCGCATCATCAGGACAAGGTACAATGTGAAAATGCTTGCCTGAAGAACATGAAACTGGTATCAATTTTGAACGTCATAATTAAGAAAATAATATTCAGTTGCCAGACTAAGTGAAAAAATGATGTTCAGCTAACATCACAATTCAACATGGGCAACAAGCTATTCATAGAAAAAACTACCATTTTCGGATGGTGTTGAGAAAAACTACCAATTTCGTTTAGACATTATTTTTGTACCTTTTTTCTTCACTGCTTCTTAAACCTAATTTCATAGTATATACCTTTTTCAATGTATTTCTATCACAGGTAATTTCTATAAATAGCTTGTTGCCAATGTTGAATTTTGAATTTTGACGTTAGCTGAACATAAGGAAACTGCTTGTAATTTATCGCGACATGTTTCGCCCTCAACGGGCGTCATCAAGTGAAAAAATAATGTTCAGCTATCACGTTAGCTGAACATTTTTTTTCACTTGATGACGCCCGTTGAGGGCGAAACATGTCGACAATAAATTACAAGCAATTTCCTTAAGTGTTGTTGTCAATCATGTTGGTATTTAATTTTTAAATTGACAACCCTGCATACCAGAGATATATTTCCACCATAGGAACTCTACCATCACTTAGACGAAATTGGTGTTGGTTCAGCTATTAACCAAAATATTTATTTGAAAGACATATGTATCAAAGAAAAAGAAAATATGCTCAAAGTTTACCAGACGTACATTTTCATTCATGTTTTTTCCTACAAATTTAGAGTGATATGTCTATCACATGGAGTTATCATGGTAAGTCTCGGCTGTACTCTAATCCTCACTACACTATAATGATGGCCTTCAACGATGAACAAGTGCTCACATATAGATTAAAGATATGCCTTACCTTTTTCCTTTTTACAGGTTTTGTATTTGCGTAAGGTGAATGGTTACCTGCGGCAAAAATTAAAATAATGGTGAACTACATTTTCAAATATCTTTTTCTAGGTTAATTAATACATAGACATCGGTATTTTCAGATTCAAAGAATTGATGTACCAGTATTAGTAGATGTACAACATGGTTCAATTAGATACAGATATGGCAGCTATGAAGGGGAACCAAAAAACAAAGAAAAACGCATTGAACGTCCATATGAAGGAGATGAGAAAGTAAACAAGCAACATTATTTTTACCATCCGCGGATGAATGACTTCAGAAAAGGTTAATACATGAAGTAATAAAAAACTAAGTCTGTGACAAACATTTAAGGCCAAATAAAAACAAGGGAACTTGAAAATAAGTTTTGTTAGATTTGAATGTTAAATATAATTTAGGCCACCCTTAAAAAATTGTTTGTTTGCTGTTTATCGACCTACTCATAAAAATTCACCTACTCAAAATATCTTAGAATCTTAGAAATTACCCCTTTTTTGACATTTTTCAAGAAAAATAATAATTCACCTACCTACCTACCTACTCACATCCAAAATTGTTAGTCGATAAACAGCAAACAAACAATTTGTTAAGGATGGCCTTATATACAACTTTTTCGTCCTTGCAGTCCTGTACTGACACCTTCTTAGATGGTCAAAGAGAGAATATCCTTCTTTACATTCTCTTATACATACGAGTTGCGCTGATTGTAGAAATTAAATGACATTGGAACACTGAAACTATACTTGCTCATGATTAGCGGTAAGTATATTCAGCTATCATAGACTTTAATATTTAATTTAGTACATTCTCAAAATTTCATCAGCCTTGAAATAATCTTTGAAAAATGACAGGTATAGGGTCTGTAAGTCTTGTCCAATTTTGGGACTTCCGGGTACATAATTTGTACCCGAGAGTTGCATTTTTAACAGAAAAATATGACGTTTCAAGCAAACAATAAGGACGTCATAATCCCACAACATCATATTTTGGCGGGAAACGTTTTCAAATTTGACTTTTATCGTGATTTCTCGGTGTCACATGACGAGACTTACAGACCCTATATTGTAGTGCACCAATATTCGTTTTTTTTATGGCAAAATATGAAATAGACAGTGAAAGGATATGGAGAAAATGCAGCATGCATCAAAGTCTCTACAAATACTTGTCAAAATGAACAATGCTTTTATTGTTGTTCTTCATCTTTAAGTCACCATTAGGCCCTGCTCATGATACCTCACAGTAAGTTCAAGTCAGCCCTTAGCACACCACCGGTTTGAGTGGGATTCATTGCTAATGTTGAGCAGTGCTTCATTGATGTTAGTTTTGGCTTTGGATGTAGGACCATCTGCAAACATAAAATTAACTGGCAAAATGTTCTTACAATTGCTTTCATTTGTTGCCCGACAAAAAGACCAACAACAGAAGACAACCATAGGTTATAAAAAACCACAAAGGACTCATCTAGTCAATCACAAGAAAACTTGCATAATAAAGTCATCAGATGTGGGCACTATAAATAGGAGGTCAGAAAATAACTCTTGAAAATTGAAAAAATTTAAATGCCAAAATTTGAAAGTACGTATGATAGTGTATCCATATGAGATTTTCTTTCAAGAACAAGTACAACATAACTGAAATGTACAGAAAGCATACATCTCTGGCACGGGAAATCTTTTTACGGACTCCATACTGGAGGAGAGACGGGAAATCTTTTTACTGACTCCATACTGCAGGAGAGACGGGAAATCTTTTTACGGACTCCACACTGCAGGAGAGACAGGAAATCTTTTTACGGACTCCATACTGCAGGAGAGACGGGAAATCTTTTTACTGACTCCATACTGCAGGAGAGACGGGAAATCTTTTTACTAACTCCATACTGCAGGAGAGACGGGAAATCTTTTTAAGGACTCCATACTGCAGGAGAGACGGGAAATCTTTTTACTGACTCCATACTGCAGGAGAGACGGGAAATCTTTTTACTGACTCCATACTGCAGGAGAGACAGGAAATCTTTTTACTAACTCCATACTGCAGGAGAAACGGGAAATCTTTTTACTGACTCCAAACTGCAGGAGAGACAGGAAATCTTTTTACGGACTCCATACTACAGGAGAGACGGGAAATCTTTTTACTAACTCCATACTGCAGGAGAGACGGGAAATCTTTTTACGGATTCCATACTGCAGGAGAGACGGGGAAATCTTTTTACTGACTCCATACTACAGGAGAGACGGGAAATCTTTTTACTGACTCCATACTGCAGGAGAGACGGGAAATCTTTTTACGGACTCCATACTGCAGGAGAGACGGGAAATCTTT
>MJUU01028547.1:107885-118673 GCA_002080025.1 Modiolus philippinarum
GGATGATAACTTGAGTATACTACATTAGATCAAAATTGAACTTGGTCACATGCTTACTTATCACCGAAGACAGAACCCTATCAATTTTTTGGGTTGGTAACCCCAAGGTCAAGGTCACAGTTGCTAAAAATAGACTAAAATTTCAATAAAATTTTGGTTTCTGGATGATAACTTGAGTATGCTACATTGGATCAAAATTGAACTACGTTACATGCTTACTTATTACCGATGACAGAACAATAGGGATTTTTGGGTTGATACTCCCAAGGTCAAGATCACAGTTGCTAAAAATAGACTAAAATTTCAATAAAATTTAGGTTTCCTGATGATAACTTAAGTATATGACATAGGATCAAAACCAAACTTGGTCACATGCTTGCTTATCACCCAAGACGGAAATCTATTGATTTCCGGGATGATACCTCAAAGGTCAAGGTCACAGTTGCTAAAAATAGACTAAAATTTCAATAAAATTTTGGTTCCCGGATGGTAACTTGAGTATACTACATCGGATCAAAGCCAAACTTGGTCACATGCTTACTTATCACCTAAGACAGAATCCTATCGATTTCTGGGTTGGTGCCCCCAAGGTCAAGGTCACAGTTGCTAAAAATAGACTAAAATTTCATTAAAATTTTGGTTTCCGGATGATAACTTGAGTATACTACATTGGATCAAAACCAAACTTGGTCACATGCTTACTTATCACCCAAGACAGAACCTAATAGATTTCTGGGTTGGTACCCCCAAGGTCAAGGTCACAGTTGCTGAAAATAGACTTAAATTTCAATAAAATTTTGGTTTCCGGATGACAACTTTAAGTATATTACATTGGATCAAAACCAAACTTGGTCATGTGCTTGCTTATCACCCAATACAGAAGCCTATTGAATTGTGGGATGGTACCCCCAAGATCAAGGTCACAGTTGCTAAAAATAGACTAAAATTTCATTTCATAAAATTTTGGTTTCCGGATGATAACTTGAGTATCCTGCATCTGATCAAAACCAAACTTGGTCACTTGCTTACTTATCACAAAAGACCTAATCCCATAGATTTCAAGGTCACAGTTGCTAAAAATATATTATTACATATAAGACTGTTTCTCAGATTATTTGTTGGAACTATGTATTATATCAAAACCAAACCAGTTCCAGTGCCTATTTATCACAGGAGAAAGATCCTTTTTATAATTATTTGATATATATATTGTACATAGTTATGTCTTTAATAATTTAAGGGTTTCGATTGCAAGGAGGCGGGGGCATCTGTGTCCCATGGACTCTTCCATTTTTTTACACTAACCTTTTATCATATTTGGTATGTATATCAAGAATGACCATACATAACTGAAAAATGTTGAATTCTTCGTTTACGACATGCACAAAAGTCTGCAGTCATGTGCATTTTCACAATTTTTTTTCAAACAGGTGAAAATTTCTAAGTGATGGATTGTCCTATTTTAAGGGCTACCAAGTAACTTGATGAATTAGATGATCCTAGTTGACTTACCTAATAATAGCAAGGTGTACTCGTTTGGCGTTAACAATTGTTATCCACAGACTTTTTGTTTGTAAACACCAAATTGAAATTAGCAGTACATTAACAATTACATGTTTAAGTATTTTGTTGAATTATAGCATATACGGGTATGTTTTTTAAATCAAAAGGGGTCCAAGCACATAGTAAAAGCCAAAGTGAGACTTGTTTATCATCTGACTTAAAGATATACCTGCCTATACCTGTTTCAGAATGGTCCAGTCTAGTTGAAAATAGCGCCGAAAATATCATCCATTTAAAAGCGTGGGGCATTTTAAAAAAGTTTGTTTTTCTTTCAACATGTATTGGAAATCATCAAATTGAAAGTGGTTCCAGAAGTGTATAATATTTTTACGCAACGATGCAAAATCTGGTGCCAAAATATGCAATATTAAAGTCAGCAGAAGAGAATTTCCATTATCTACATGATCTAAAGAAGTGAAACAGACTTTAACTGGCATGCTTGTATTATTTTACCCCTGTATGTCCTTATCTCTGTCCACTTAGTTAGGAAATAGTTTGTCTGAATATCTTATCCGACAGTTTTTATTCTGAAGACAGTGAAGATCATTTCTACATATTTCAAGAATTAGATGGGCTTTTGATGGATGCATTTTTTTGACAAAAAACATATATAGATCATTAAACATTTTTGGTGAATTAGTTAAAGAGTGTACTCTTCTGTACCCTCTAAACCATTTCCAAATAAATATGATTTAAAATGATGTATAAAAACTGTATAAAGATTTTCAAGGAAAATAATATTATATTATGATATTATATTATGAGAGATTTCTAAAATTAATGGTTTCATGGCAGTAAATTCAATAATGCATGTGTTTATAAGGCAAGAAACCAAAAACAAAACACAAAAAAAAGAAGAAAAAAAAACAACCCAGTAAGATGCTTTAAATGTTTATGAATACCTAATGTCTCCTTGGGAAAATAATGTGTTCATTTAAAGCACATGCAAATCCCCTGAACACATTGGCTAAAATTTTTCATCAGAAACGCTTTGCCTCATTTTGGCATGAAAATATAGATAGTATCGACTATACCCGTCAATCTAAAATTGTAAATCAGAAGACCTGTTAATATAAATAATACATGTGTAGCACAAAATTATCAGCAAATATTAACAATATATATTGCGGCCAGTTCTTTTCCAAACTTTGCTGAAAATGGTAAAAATTATTTTTTCCATTGTATTTATGGTTTCAGTGATATTAATTTCAAAAGCTTATGACTATTGTCAAGAATTTTAATGTTTTAAGATTATTATGCCCCGCCACGTAGTGGAAGGGGCATATAGATTTACCCTTGTCCGTCCGTCCGTCCGTACGTCCCGATGTTAAGTTTTGCGTTTAGGTCCATATTTTGGTTACCTCTTGTAATATTTAAATAATATTACATCGGTACATGCATCTTGATTAGTACTACCAGATTCACTAACAATTAGGGATCCATGACCTACATTTCACGCTTGAGTGACTTATGCATTTAGGTCCATTTCTCATCAAGTACACATCATACCACAATGATGTCTCATCAAATTAATCACCTTGATGAGTACTACCCAAATCATCAAGAATTAAGTGGCTTTGACCTATATTTTACGCTTGAGTGACTTATGTTAAATTTTGCGTTTAGGTCCATTTCTCATCAAGTACACATCATACCACAATGATACCTCATCAAATTAATCACCTTGATGAGTACTAACCAAATCATCAAGAATTAAGTGGCTTAGACCTATATTTTACGCTTGAGTGACTTTTGTTAAATTTTGCGTTTAGGTCCATTTCTCATCAAGTACACATCATACCACAATGATGTCTCATCAAATTAATCACCTAGATGAATACTACCCAAATCATCAAGAATTAAGTGGCTGTGACCTATATTTTACGCTAGAGTGACTTTTGTTAAATCTTGCATTTAGGTCTATTTCTCAACAACTAAACATGCTATCACAATCGTGTTGCATCATATACATCACCTTGACAGATGCTATTTAAAGCAAGGACAATTAAGTGTCTTTGACCTACCTTTTATGCTTGAGTAACTTTGGTAAAATTTGTGTTTTAAGGTCCATTTCTAAACAACTACACAACATATCATGATATTTCATGAAGAGACCCATCTTGGTGAGATACCTAATTGTTAAACAATTTTTTCTTTGACTTTGACCGACATTTTACACATGAATGACTTTGTTAAATTTTTGCATTAGGTCCATTTATTAACCACTAGGTGTTTAATCAAATAAATCCCTTAAGTTCTCTATTACGATAAAATTTACGGGGGGGGCGCATCCGTGTCTTATAGACACATTCTCTAGTTTTTATTCAAATTTCAAAGAAATTAGAAAATCAATTTATAGTGCCAATTTTTACCATGCATGAAACTTCTCCATTTCACCTAGTTGCTCCAGTCGTTCTTGTTAAAAAAAAGAAAAGTCTATAGGATACCAGTAGGCGAAAATTATGATGTATCAGGTTTGAGGAATTATTTAAATTTGAAAATCTGACTCGCAGTGAGAAAAGGCTGCAATTGTATTTTATAAATGAAAAAAAGTAAAAAGTGATACAAACATGCCTTGCATTATCCAGAACTAGTTGTGGAAAAAAAAAATTTTGAGTTTATAATATGTATGACATGTATGATAGTATTATTGTGTAACATTTTGCACTTTTCATTGATATTTTTAATAAGAATAATAAAGTGGTATACTTACAGACAAAGAATTACCTGAACAAAGTGAAGAAGACAGAATGACAGAGGAACTAACATCCACACCAAACAAAAGTGAAATCCAGTAAGATATTTTTATAGCTAAATGCATGGGACAACTCAGACACTAGAACATGATTAATACAAAAAGTTACCGAATTTATAAAATACACAATGAAGAGCAGAACCTGGATAAAACATGAGTAAAACCTAAAATGTCTGAAATTCAGAATGATATTCTATTATTTATGTTTTGAATAGTGAACTGAATTAAAGATAAAATATTTGAAAAAGGGAGATAAACAAAAAACAAACAAAAATATACAATAGAACCTTTAATCTTAAATCTTTCTTATTTAGTATGAAAAAAATCAGATTAAATCTTGATGGGTATTTTAAATTTCTGTGATGAATTGTAAAAAAAAAAGAATGGAATAAGAAACAAAAGAAATCAGTACTGATAGCTAAAACCAAAAATGCACACAAAAAAATTGTGAGTTAAAGGGAGATAATTGAAAGTAAATTGATTCCTCAGTCTGGGAAAATGTCTTGTTTTTTCAATATACTTTGATGAAAGGGTCATCAAATACACTAATAAATTTAATTTCAAAAATTATATGTGACTTTGATTTTGTAGCAAAAGCTTTAGATACTTATTTTTAGCTCGCCGGGACGAATGTCCCGAGAGCTATTGTCATACCCTCCGGTGTCGGCGTCGGCGTCAGCAAAACTATAACCTGGCTTGTGGAATTGAGACCTGAATAGCTAGGATGATGATATTTGGTATGTGACTTCCTTGTGATGAGAGCTTTCTTTTGGTACTATACTTGACCTTGCCCTTAGGGCAATTTTTAAAAAACTGTAACCTTGCCTCTAGAAGGTAGGCTTTTAGTGATATGGTGTTCATATTTAGTATGTAACTTCCTTATGATGAGAGCTTTCTTCTGNGGTAGGGTGTTTATATTTTGTATCTAACTTCCTTAAGGTGAGAGATTTCTTGTGGTACCATATTTGTTGACATTTTTACCTTGACCTTGCCCTGAGGGCAATTTTTTAAAAACTTTAACTTTGCTTCTAAAATTAAGTTGTTTAGTGGTAGGGTCTTCATATTTGGTATGTGACTTTCTTGTGAAGAAAGCTTTCTATTACTTTCGAATCTATTGTGCATTGAGGTTACTGGAATCCCCGGCGAGCTATGTTGTCTTCTGACAACTCTTGTTTAATGATAGAACAAATTTTATCTTCCAAATTATAAAAATGAGAATAAAATTACACGTGCTATATTTAAGTTTTTAGGCTAGGATTTTAAGGTGAAAGTACATGTATGTTGTTAAGAATTAAAAGAGGAAGCTTTAACATGATTCTTTTGCAGACAAAACACAAAATAACAAAACAAAAGCAAATTCCATACTAGTTTTTCTGTGAATAGATCTTTATTTTTGCCTTCAACATTTAAAGTTCCACTGTACATTGATTTGTACAAAAAAATAAGGAAGTACCCTTAAAAGAAAGTACCCTTGTGTCATCTTAGATGCAACTGTGTCGTAATTGTTTGCATGATGCACAATAATGACTATTTTTGATAAGTACTACATGTTTTCATGTTGTTTGAGATGATTCCTCAGTAACAACGTTAGCAATATCCGTTATTGAAACATTTCTTTACGTAAATCTACCAGTAAATTATCATTCACTGCTGTCTGTATGGTAATAGTCTGTATCATAGTTTACTTACTTCTTTCTTTAAAGATTAACAATGACAGACACTGACAAAGCTCAAGATGTAAAAAGAAAATTAGCATTGAAGATACTACGGTCAGCAGCAGATATATATATTGTGTGTAATAAAGAGTTGTTGAGGTTAGTCTTACAAAGTGGCTTTCATGTGTATAATGCTTGTATTAAAGGTATAATGGAGTAAGTGAGAACCGAACCGTCAATCCAAAACCAATAATCCAAGGACAATGGCAACATGGGAAACAACAAAGAAAGAGACACAACATGAGTACAGCACAGAAAAGAAAAATGAGGACACACACACACAAAGATAAACAACACGGAAACAATAAAAAACCATGGGTGAGATCAGGTGCACCGGTAGAGTAAGCATCTCCTGCTTCATATAAGTCACCCGCCATGTTGAATATGTCAAATCAGGTAGTAAAGTCAAATCTGGTAGAGGTAACAACAATTAAACTTTGAATGGAAAGATCTGTTGTCATCTGGGAAACAGATATCCCATAGCGGTCCACAAGAAACTAGCAATCCTTTTAAAGCAAATGATAGTGTGGCGAATTTCAGTTGGTTAAAGCTAACATAGATCTTTTTTTTAAAGACAACATACCATATCAACTCTACATAAAGACATATCTCTACTTTGTTAATATTTTCAGTATCATTATAATTTTCTTTTTGCTTTACCAGACAAGTTCTGCTGTAAAGCTGAGAAAATTATATGTCTAAGCATTTTTATGTTGTCTACACCTTGTTGCTATTGCAGTATTATTACATGTAGATCATGTTTCTATGAGCCCTTCCCTCTTATCTGATCATTCATATGACATCAAAACTTGAAGAGTCAGCCAGACCTATAATAGACACTAAGCATTTTGAAAAAGTTGACCCATTTTTTCATGGACAAAAACTGAAAGATCTTAGTAGTGCCTTCACACAGAAAAAGACAAATTTTGAATGGCTTATGATAACGCTCTAGAAACAATGAAAAAAGATAGTCTGATTGAAGTCCTGATTGACTAAAAAATTCAAAACACCATAATGTAACATAATGAGAAGGGTATGCAACATAGACATGATGTACCATTGTTTGTTTTGTGTTTTTATTGCTGAATTTCAAGTAGGTCTATTTGCAATCCTTGTGGTTTTGTTGTTTCTTATTAATGAAGTAATCTTGTTAATGTACATGTACATTCATCAATAAAATTAGACATTGGAGTCAAGAATAAAAGGATTTACTTTAAATTTCAGAAGTGAAGATGTAATTGGCGACCAAAGGACAAGTGACCAGGGAAGCTGGAAGACTTTCAAGGTCACCTTGAAGCTGTTTTAATTGTTATTATTGTTATAACATGCTGGCCATGTTGAATGTTGATTAATGCATTTTGACCACTTTTTGTTGAAATATCTGTGATATATTATGTTTTTAAATATTTTTATATAAAATTAGTTTATATTGATATTTTTTTTGTTGTACATATATGTATTCAGACTACTGGTAGATACCATGGATACATTAACACTCCATAAAATTTTTAATCACTGTCTGTGTTTTAGTACTGTTAAGCCTTTTCAGTAGGGATTTCAACTCAAGATTTAATACTTGAATACTCAAAAGATTTTTTGCTTGAAAAGAATCTGTATGATAATTCCAATAGAACATTTACCAATAATGCATTGTATGAAGAAGCATATTCAGTAGTAGTTCTTTTTTATCCCTTAGAAATTTTGATTTTGTCTCAAGTACATTTTAATACCTTTGATCAACCACAATGCAATCAGTATTCAATTTACTACTTTTAATTTTAATTGCTTACAAATCAATACAGATCAATGTGTTCATTGGAGACAAAACAAACATAATTATATATTATTTGTAAAGTTACTGACACTTGAAACACAAGAAGCCACTACATTGGATCTTCATGGGATTAGAAAAAAACAGTTGTTGAGAAAAATTAATTTTTGATCATTATTTCTCGAGAAAGTCTTCCAAGTACTTCTTTATTTTGTAACTAAGAGTTTGGCAAAAGTTTACATTTGACAGCTTTTTTTTTATCAGACTCAACATGCCACGTTTGAAATATTACCAATCAGCATATTTTGGTGGTAGCATTCTAACTGTTCAAATCTAAATTTGCAACTGCAATGGACTGCATTTTACATACTAATCATAGTTTTAGGCCTTCTGAAGAGATCAAATATGTATATCCCAGATATCAAAATAGTTAACCAAGGATTTTAATAATCAATAGGGTCTGTAAGTCTCGTCATGTGACACCGATATTTCACGATAAAATTTCAATTCAATAACGTTTCCCGCCTAAAAATGACGTCGGGGGATTATGACGTCCACATTTTTGGTTCGAAACTTCAGATGTTTTTGCCAAAAATGCAACTTCCGGTTACAATTTATGTGCCCGGAAGTTCCAAATTTGAACGAGACTTACAGACCCTATACTCGATATGTCCAAGTAAACTTGAGTACTCGTTGACATTCCTACATTCAGACATTTCAGTCCTTCAAATGAAATATTTTATGTGTAGAAAATGCTGCTATGATTCTACTTAGTAATCTACATGTATATCTAATACATAACGAAATAAATTTTTACTGTGGAAGTTCATTTATTTGTGGACATCAATTTTGGGTGATTTTCCTAAATATCATTATTTCGTGGGTACTTAAATTCACGGTTTCAAATTCCATGCATTAAAGCACTAGGGAAAATGAATTTCATTGGGAACCAAATTCCTTGGTTTTCGCTAACCATGAAATCCACCAAAACTGGAACACCATGAAGAACAATATTTACACTGTATTCAACAATTTACCAAAGTAGGTAAATTACTTAGTGGATAATCCTCCATGGATTTATTCATTAATTATTGGTCTTGGAGGAACATGTCCTTTGAAGTGCTCATAGGAATTTATTGAAATTTGTTGGTTTCATATGGAATTGGTTTGTAGATGTGCATTTTCACTGGAAATTTTTATCATTTTTTGTCCAGGGAATAATGCGATTTTTGTAAATGAAAGTTTGACCAAATGATTATTGAAAGATATTTAGCACAAATTCTTTAAAACCACTCCTTCAAAGGAATTTTACAGAACTCAGTTATTATTTTAAATAACAAGGGGGTATTGAAATTTCTTGATTTAGGGATTAGAGCAGGATAAAATTTATCATTTAAGTCCACATCTCAGATACATTAGCTGGGAGGGGAATAATATTATGTCAGCAGATGTGCCTTTTATAGTCGTAGGCTTCCTGATAAGAATTTAGTTCTTTTCAACCAAGAGTGACAAGTTCAAGTTTGCATTAAAGTCCAGAACTAAGATATTATAGCAAGTAGAGGAATAATATTTTGTTAGTAGGATAGCCCCGAGATTCTAAAAACAAAAGTTTATTTTGATCTATTTTTCATGTATGAGTGATTCAGGTTAAAGTCTTGCATAAAAGTCCAAATCTGAGATACTGTAGCATGGAGAGGGACAATATTTTGGCAGTAGATATGCTTTGGATAGTCACAAGGTTTCTGATAAAAATTAGTTTACTTAGACTCACATTTAATGCACGTGTTACTCAAGTTCAAGATTGGATTAAAGTCAAAAACTGAGATACTATAGCAGGCAGAGAAATGATATTTTACCAAAAATTGGGTTATTTTTTACTGACATTTTATGCAGGTAAAAGTTTTGTGTTCAAGTCCAGATCTCAGCAGGTAGAGGAATAGTATTTTGTCAGTAGATACACCTTATATAGTCATAAGGTTCTTGATAAAAAGTAGGTAAGCCTGAAATATTTCATGCAGGAGTGACTTTTGATAAAATTTGCATTTTAGTCTTGATCTGAAATATAAGCAGGGAGAGGAATAATATTTTGTCACTAGATGCACCTTGGAAAGTCATGAGGCCTCTGATAAAAATAAGTTCACATTGATCTATTTTTCATACTGAGTTTGTGTTAAAGTTGACCTGAGATTCTATAGCAGGTATAATGATCATATTTTCTCAGTAAATGCACACTGGAAAGTCCCAAGGTTCCTGTTAAAAATAAGGTCACTTCTACCTACATTTCATGCATAGGTGACTTCAGGTGAATTTTGCCCCAAAAATTGATCTGAAATACTAGAGTAGGGAGAAGACAAATATTTTGTCAGAAGCTGCACCTAAGTGAATGATGTGCCTACTGCCTTGGATAGTTACTAGGTTTTTGATGTGAATTAGTTCACTTCAACTTACATTTCATGCATGAGTAACTCAAGTCACAGAGTGCATTAAAGTCCAGTGCAAAAAAGATACTATCACAGTTAGAAGAAGTTTTTATGCCCCGCCACGTAGTGGAAGGGGCATATAGATTTACCCTTGTCCGTCCGTCCGTCCGTACGTCCCGATGTTAAGTTTTGCATTTAGGTCCATATTTTGGTTACCTCTTGTAATATTTAAATAATATTACATCGGTACATGCATCTTGATTAGTACTACCAGATTCACTATTTCACGCTTGAGTGACTTATGTTAAATTTTGCGTTTAGGTCCATTTCTCATCAAGTACACATCATACCACAATGATGTCTCATCAAATTAATCACCTTGATGAGTACTACCCAAATCATCAAGAATTAAGTGGCTTTGACCTATATTTTACGCTTGAGTGACTTTTGTTAAATTTTGCGTTTAGGTCCATTTCTCATCAAGTACACATCATACCACAATGATGTCTCGTCAAATTAATCACCTAGATGAATACTACCCAAATCATCAAGAATTAAGTGGCT
>MJUU01028547.1:118936-130807 GCA_002080025.1 Modiolus philippinarum
TGACCTATATTTTACGCTTGAGTGACTTTTGTTAAATTTTGCGTTTAGGTCCATTTCTCATCAAGTACACTACACAACATATCATGATATTTCATGAAGAGACCCATCTTGGTGAGAACTACCTAATTGTTAGACAATTTTTTCTTTGACTTTGACCGACATTTTACACATGAATGACTTTGTTAAATTTTTACATTAGGTCCATTTATTAACAACTAGGTTTTTAATCAAATAAATCGCTTAAGTTCTCTATTACGATAAAATTTATGGTGGGGCATCCATGTCTTATAGACACATTCTCTAGTTTTTGGTTAATGCACCTTGGGTTACAGGGTAGTCATAATGTTCCTCCTATAAATAAGGTCATGTCGACCTACATTTCCATCCTCACAATGTCAGGGGTCCTGTGTCCATGTAGTGTGGACACATGACTCCTGACATTATGAGAATGCTACATTTCCTGCATGAGTGACTCTGGTTAAAATAAGTTTTTGGTTTGCAAATGCCAATAATCAATGATTAGTAGATGCATCTACTAGGATAGTTTCAGCTGCTGATTTTAACAAATTAGCAAATAGGAAAGAGCACGATCTGTCATTGCAGACTGCTCCCTTCTCTAATTTTAGATCTTCACAG
Organism: Modiolus philippinarum; assembly: GCA_002080025.1. Lineage (NCBI taxonomy): Eukaryota > Metazoa > Mollusca > Bivalvia > Mytilida > Modiolidae > Modiolus > Modiolus philippinarum. The sequence goes on from MJUU01028547.1 coordinate 119,573, forward strand.
AGCCAAAATAACTAATTTGCAATGGCTGGGAAATTGTATGTCAGACCATACTTTCTGGAAAGAACCTGCAACACATACTAGTAATTTGGGCACAACTTGGTAATTTGCTTCATCAGCTTCAGAGAAAAAGATAAAATTACGTTTTCTCCCGAGGTCTTATAATAAAGTTAATTTGTGGACAGATCAGTGTGAATTGTGCAATTTCTGTAAAGGACAAAAAAAAATCATTCAAGCATAATTTTGAATTGGCAGATTCGATCGGATTCAGACGGGATAAAAATGTTTTTTCCCATAGTACCGATGTTCAACTACGTTCTGTAATGAGGGTGGACATCTTTTTTGACAAGATGAAAAATTGAAATATATCACACATCATTCTTATTATTCCTATGAAGTGGTGTGCAATTTACTTTAGTAGTTTCATAAGAAATGATAAAAATTTGAAAAGTTTTCTATGCTAGAGACCACGTTTTTTAGTGGATTAGAACAAAATGAACGAATTTTTTAAAGCTCTTTCGTAAAATTCAGTTTAATTGATCCCAGTAATTTCAAAGGAGATGATCAAAAAGTGAAAAGCTTATGGATGGTAAACGGATACAAAGTGTTGAAATAGCTCACATTGCGGACCCTTTGGGCTAGGTGAGCTAAAACTGAAATGTAAATATCAATCAAAATCAAAATATTTATCATTGTATCAGAATGCTGTTACAAAAATCTCCAAAACGAACTCCCAAATGAGAGCTCAGCACTAGAAACCAGTTGTTACAGGACTAGCAGCTTTTCCCTTCAACTTCATTCAATTCTGAGCACTTCTCCTTACAACTTTATGTCGCCAGATTGAAATTTTTGGGACTAGAAACAAATTTCCCACATGTTATATAACCTATTAGTAGAGTTTTGTTCAAATTTGAACACTTTTGATTTTCCCGCCTTTCTAGTATCCATGCCAGTGAACGGTCTATGTCAGCCGTGGCAGGATGAACGATACAGACCGTTAGAGCCTTCCGTAAAATTAATATTTCTTCATTAGAAATTTATGGCAGTTAGAGGTTAACTTTAAATTGCAAAATGTTCAGCGTATCAATACCTTCTCTGTTGGAAATTTTGAAGAAAATCAGAATACCAATATCGGAGTTATTGCCTTGTATTGGTCAAATTTTCTTAATTTTTCACATTTTGTCTTATATTTCAAAAACGATTTGAGATAGAGGTAAGTTTTATTTGTAAAAATGTTAAAAATGTCAAGGACTACATTTTATTTTGATACGGACGTCGGTTGACGAGTCCAAGACGGCTGCCAGCGGGAAACATAGTTTAATAAAGGATCCTAAGGGTAAAGGAAATCGAAGATCTCCTCTGAAACCACACATTTGGCCACAATAGTCCTTTGGATATCATCTTTAAAATTGTGTGCGGCAAATTCTTGCTTCATCCAAAATGGACGCCAGACGGAAACTAGCGGAGACGTAGTTTAACATTGGACCATATGTAAAAGCATTCAACGATCTTCTCCTCTGAAACCATAAAGCCAATTAGAACCAAACTTAGTCATAAAGGTCCTTTAATTGATAGTTAACAAAATGTGTCTAGCAAGTCAGTTAGTATAACTTTGGACCATTCAAAGATATTTCCCTCTGCAACTACTTGGCCAATTGAAACCATACTTGGCTGCAATAACCTTTTGTGGTCTCCTCTATAATATGTGTTCAGCAAGTCGATGCCTCTTCCAAGACGGTAACATTTAAGTGGGAAACTTAGTTTGACGTTGGTCCTTCTAGAAAACACATTCAAAGATCAAGTCTGCATCAGATCCAAGATGACTTCCAGTAAACATGATTTGTTTACCAGATGGGAAAGCATTCAAACATCTTCCCTGAAGACACAAAGCCATTTGGTACCAAACTTGCTCATAAAAGTCCTTTGCTGGTCCCCTTTAAAAAAGATCTACACAGCTAATTGGAAGCAAAGTATGTCTCAAAAGTCCTTGGGTGGTCCCTTTTAAACGTACGGTTGGGAGGTCTGTGCCCAATCCAAAATGGTGACAAGCGTGCAACTTAGTTTTACATTTTAGTCATAATTGTCCCGTTTTGAAAAATGTTTCTGGTAAGTCTGCATCAGATAAAAAATGCCAGCAGAAGGAAACATAGTTTAACATTGGGCCATTTCACATGCAGGTCTATTAACATACTAGTAAAGGAGACCCTTAACCATTAAGGTTGTTTGGACTGTCTATGTTAGCCATAGTCCAGGTGAGCGATGCGAGCTAATTTTAAATCTTCTAAGTACATATGCACACGTAATTTGAAACTAACAAAGCAAATAACTGGCTTAAAATATTAATATATATATATATATATTTCATAGGAGCTTTTTATATAATTAATATTCAAGTTTTGATGTTACTGAAACATACAATGGAATTTCTATAAATCATAATTCATTAAGAGACCGCTGAATTTGAATTCAGCAATTAAGTTCTATAGATGCTATATTATAAGTTGTATTGTGGATTACACTCTTATGTTCAAGAGAGGGGTAAAGATATTCAGATTTATTATTTTGACTACTTGTTCATTGAGCTAATGTGAAATCCTGAAGTTTGAGTAAGTTTCAGTTTCTGATGCATTTCAGTTCCTTGTATCAAGAGTGTGCTGATTAGGTAAAAGTTGTTGCATTCATACCCTGTACAGTCACTTTATTCCTAGCATCAGCAAAGATTTTGGTATTAAAATTGTACCCAGTATTCCTCTGCTTTATGTGTTCGTGCAGAAATACACTATTTTCAATCAGTTTACATTCACAGGGACAGTGCTATGTAATAGTGTTTTGTAGGCTGGTGTTGTTCAAATTCATTTACTACGACATAATTTACTACAGAAAATTCACATGATATTACAATCCATACATTAAACAGATTTATGATTGATAACTTGCAATTTATGTAAGTTTTGATTTTATCATTATTTTTAAGTCAATAATTATTTCTCCATTTTTAAATACATCCGTAGAAATAAATTTTCATCTGAAACAACATTTTATGTAAGAACATTTTATAATATTGTATCAACAACTGAATGATTTTTTGTTCACTAGAAGTAGCTGACTGAGTATAGAAAGCCCAAGCTCACAATTCTAAGAATTTAATACAGCGCACAAAGAGTCTTGATCTTTTGTTCATTTACTTCATACCCTTTCATTTTCAACATAGTACAAGAATTGTAGGAAACAGTGTCTATAATTAATTTATCATTAGTACAGACATTATAACAAGTGTCTCGAGGGATTATGCCACCGTTTTTGAAAAAGAAATCATTTGGATTCCTTACATATAGAAAGTTAGCAAAATCATTCACAACGAAAAAGGTACCTTTATACCTCTGAACTCGTTTTTCAATATTCTAAAAAAAACCTAAAAATTACTTGTCAATTTGGTACTTATAGAAATTGTATAAAGAAGACAATTTTTATAAAGAGTTCCATCTCCCCTGTAATGTTTTCTCATCATGTCTATGAATAGCCTTTGAATTTTTTCAAGCTCAAATGAATGGTGCCACATTTTAAACTCACTTATCGATACTTTGGCGTCTATCCATCAGCCCATCGTAAACTTTTTCCTCCACTAGTTCAATTGTAATCAAACTTGGCCAGAACAATCCTTATTTGGTACCCTTTATAAAAATTGTCCGATAAGTAATCACCACATTTAAAATGGCCGCCAGCTTGAAGACTTAGTAAGCATTATACCTCATGGAAAAACATATTCAAAGAACTTCTCCTCTGATTGTAAGTGACCAATTGGAAACACTTGATCACACTGGTCTTTAGTTATTCCCCTTTTAAAATGTCCTTTAAGAAAAGTCAGAGTAGGTCTGCACTCCACCAAAAAAGCCTGTCAGTGGGGCATACATTTTAACTTTGGATCATATAACGTCAAGACTATTAACAAACTTGAAAATGAGACCCTAAAAATCGCAGCGATTACCTGTACTATGTAAGCCATGGTCCAGGTAAGCGTAACATTTGTTTTTACAGACTAGCAATGCAATAAAATTTGATGTCCTCTGCGTGTTGAGTAGTTCATCAGTATAGTTTTTTTTTTAAAAAAAATTTAAACATTCCACAAAGCTTAGACAAGAACTCTGAGATGCTTAAATTGCAATTTTATATTCCATGCTATATGGGGAAGGATTAACATAAGGTAATTCGCATATATCGTTTTAACATGTTCATGACAGTGCATGGTCCCTGGTCATCTGATTAAGCATTTAATCATTTTTAATCCTTGTTGTGCGTTGTCGTTTTTGCAATGTCTCTGGGCTTTGATTTTTATAATTTTCACATCCCTCGCTTCTTCGGTATTCTACTGCCATTGTTTTCCTTTTATTGTATTTTCCATTTTCTGTAAAATATCAACGGATATCTCGTTTGTATCAATTCATTCGTCAACACTGCCAATGTATCTGGTAATTCTAGGGTCGATTTCGGCTAGATTAAGCAATGAAGGGATATGAAGTAAATGCACACGAGACAAAGTCTCTACAAATACGTGGTAAAACAAAGCAATGGTACAACGCTTTTATTGTTCTTCGTCTTGAAGTCATCATGAGGCCTTCAAAAATGAGCTTTGTATACCTCATAGTATAAGTTCAAGACGGCCCCTAGCACGTCCATTTTAGCTATGTTTAACCGTAGCTTTGCATTATTCAATAAACTTAATCTTTTCATTATCATAGATTTATTATGAATTAAATTACCCGCGTGCTTTCAATGTCGTATAGACATAGAAGCACATTTTTTAAGATGTGTGTGTTCAGCGGTTTTGTGTCTATCTACTATATATAGAATAATGGAAGTTTTGTTATTGATACAAGAAATATTGGCGAACAATAATGGACGAGCCCCTTGTGGGCGAGTCCATTATTGGAGCCAATATTTCTTGTATCAATAACAAAACTTCTATTATTCTTTTTATCGGTAATTAACTAAATCATTTAATAGAACAAATTTTGGAAATGAATGTTGATTTTCAACAAATCTTGAAATTGACTAGTATTGATTAGTAAAAGAATTTGTATTATCCGGTAAGAGTCTCTAAAGATGTATATTTCTTTGTTTCATTGATTCTGATTGACAAAGTAGGCGTGGCCTAAGAAACTTTTTGCCAATATTTTTTTCGTATTCGGGCAGTAGCAAATACTGAAAAATATTTGATTCGCGAGATCAAAGGAAACTCGTGCAAATTGCCGATAAAGAAGTATATATTTCTCCAAAGCTTAGCTTCTTCTCAATGCTGATCCAAGAGAATGGTATGACAATTTTGAATCAGTTTAATTCATATATATGTCTATAGGAGTCTAGGATGATGTTTATTTCGCTGAACTTGATTACTCTTTATTAAGGGGCCGACTCCGACCTGCCGTTTGGTGTGTGGTTTCCTCACCGTTCATTGAAGATCTTATGGTGGCTTTGAATTGTTATAACTCCCCTTTGGGTAGTTGTCTCTTTGACACATTCCCCGTTTCCCTTCTTTTTTTCTATATACTTTTTGTTATGTGATGGTTTTCCATAAGTTATGATTCGATCTTAATTGAAAAGACAGAAGTTGTCGAAATTAGCAAACTAAATTAACAGTATACAGTTATTGACTGGGTCCGAAAACAACAGCTGTTTTGTTTGACCCGAGGACTGAACTGTTGCACGAAGCCGAAGGCTGAGTGCAACAGTTAAGTCAGAGGGTCAAACAAAACAGCTGTTGTTTGAGGACCCAGTCTATAACTGTTTTGTTATACCTTTTCATGTTCAATGAATACGCTCCATTTCATCTGAATACAATTCACGTCACCAATTTGGTTATGCAGACGACAGGAGATCATGTGATCTGGGCGTGATATTTTTGAACCAATCAAAATAAGGCAGGTGGTCAACAGATCGGTGTCGGTCAACAGACTGAAAACTGTTGACTGGTCAACAGATCGTTTTTTGGTTTGAGAAATTAAACAGACAAATTGGTCGATTTTTTTCCCAATGCATTTATATAAGGAAAATATTATAAGGTATAACAATAACTTCTGTGTTAAGTTATTCATGACCAGAAAGTGAAGAATGTGAAATAAATGAATACTCATATTGCACAATGCAGTATTAAATTCGAGTTCAAGTATTGTATTGTTCACTTTGCTGGTGCATTACTTTTGTGGTAATCTTCTTCCTTTGTATTCAGTTGTTTTGACTTCGTTTGGTTGTCTCAATTGAATTTCCTGTTTAAATGCACAACTTCGGTATTTTTGTATTTTGTCTTGCAGGATTATTACTGTTAAAATTATATTTTCATATGTGACTTATGCTACTGTGCTACTGATATTGTAAATACACTACAACTAGAGGATGAGAGACTGAGCCTGAATCGCTCACCTGACAAATGCTTCTAATAAATGCCACCTCCATGCTGATGACCAAAAATGATGTTTTTTCCCTTAGGGTCTAATTTTATAGTTTGGTTGAATTGGCTTCAGTGGTTTAAGAGATCATTAAAATGCGGCTTCCCTTACTGTTTAGGGTCCAGTTAAACGATGTTCCATACTGGCAGCAATGTTTTTGTCAGATCCGACCAAAATGAGTAACCTTTTTAACAGGACCTTCAATACATCACTGCAATTCAGTTTGGTTGAATTTACTTCAATTATTTCATAGTAGTTAGAGTAATTAAATTCCCACAGAGTCCTATGTAAATCTATCTTCCTCGTTTGCGGCCATGTTTTTAGCTCACCTGACCCAAAGGGTCAGTGTAAGCTATTGCCATCACTTGGCGTCCGTTGTCCGTCATCCGTCGTCCGTCCGTCTGTTAACTTTTCACATTTTCATCAACTCCTCTGAAACCACTGAAGCAAATTCAATCAAACTTTACAAGAATGATGTATGGAAGGTCCTTAACAATGATTGCTCATTTCGTTCCGATCGGACAAAAACATGAACGCCAGCACAGAACTTATATTTAACATTGGACCCTATGGGAAAACGTCATTTTCATCAACTACTCTAAAACCACTGAAGCCAATTCAACAAACTGTACAGGGCAGATGTATGGAAAGTCCTTAGCAAAGAATGCTCATTTCGTTCCAATCTGACAAACAACATGACCGCCAGCGTGGAACTTATATTTAACATTGGCCCCTACGGGAAAAACGTTATTTTCATCAACTTCTCTGAAACCATTGAAGCAAATTCAATCAAACTTTACAGGAATGACACATGGAAGGTCCTTTACAAAGATTGCTCATTTCATTTTGATCCGACAGAAAGTGGCTGCCAGCGTGGCACTTATATTTAACATTGGATCCTATGGGGAAAATGTCATTTTCATCATCCTCTGAAACCACTGAAGAAATTCAACCAAACTTTACAGGAATTTTTATGGAAGGTCCTTTACAAAGATTGCTCATTTCGTTCCGATCCAACAAACAACATGGCAGCAAGCTCAGAATTTATATTTAACATTTGACCCTATGGGAAAAACATCATTTTCATCAACTCCTCTGAAACCATTGCTCATTTCGTTCCGATCCAACAAACAACATGGCAGCCAGCTCAGAATTTATATTTAACATTAGACCCTATGGGAAAAACATCATTTTCATCAACTCCTCTGAAACCAATGAAGCAAATTCATCTAAACTATAGGAATGATGTATGGAAAGTCCTTTACAAAGATTACTCATTTCATTTCAATCCGACAAAAACATTGCCACCACCCAAAAAAATCAAAAACTATGCTTTTCAGCATTTTGTCAGGTGAGCGATACAGGCTCAGCCTCTAGTTTGTTTGGAGCGAAATGAGCAATCTTTACATAAGATCTTCCATACATCATTCCTGTAAAGTTTGGTTGAATTTGCTTCCGTGCTTTCAGAGGATAAGATGAAAATGTGATTTTTCCTATGGGTTCCTATGCTAAACCTAAGTTCCCCGCTGTCGGCCATTTTTCTATAGGATCGAAACAAAATGAGCAATCTTTGTTAAGGACCCTCCATGCATCATTACTGTAAAGTTTAATTAAATTTACTTCAGTGGTTTCAGATAAGATAAAAATATCATTTTCCCCTTAGGGTCCTATGTTAATACTAAGTTCCGCGCTGGTGGCCATGTTTTTTGTCGGATCGGAACGAAATGAGCAATCTTTATATACAAAATGTAAGAACTTACATAGTTCCAGTAACGTTTGATTGAGTTTGAAGATGAAAATATAATTTTCCCCATAGGGTCCTATGTTAAACAAAAGTTCCAAGCTGGCGCCCATGTTTTTTGTCAGATCAAAGCGAAATGAGCAATCTTTGTAAAAGACCTTCCATACATCATTCCTGTAAATAGAATAAATGAAAGGATATGGAGTGAAGGTACATGTGACAAAAACGCACACGATACATAGAAAACTCCAGTTTATCAAGGACAGGGCTTTCATTCCTGTCTACATCTTGATGTCGCCTTATTGTTTTTCCAAGCTGGCGGCCATGTTTTTTTTGTCGAATCGGGACGAAATGAGCAATATTTGTAAAGGACCTTCCCTACATCGTTCCTGTAAAGTTTGGTTGAATTTACTTTATTGGTTTCAGAGGAGAAGATGAAAATGCGAAAGTTTAACAGAAGGACGACAGACGCCAAGTGATGGCAATAGCTCACACTAACGCTGATGTTTTAATTGCAATAGCATTCCTTGGGTCTGTCGGCCTTCTGGCTGATATTGGGATCTAGGGCTGATATGGCATAGGATACGGATTTAGGCATGCGTTATTCTCTATATACATGTATAGCAAAAGCTATCATATCATTCGTACCTTACAGATATAGGTACAAAAATTGAAATAACATCTTCTTGTAAATGGATAACAAATATTTTCTGATTGGATGTTGATTTCACACTGTACTTCAATATTAATATTTGCTGGTAATGATAATCAATAAGCGAGACTCATTGAAATAATTGTTCCACTTTGAAGATGTTCTGTTGGACAATCAAAGTTTTCCAATACCCATATCATTTATATCGAAGATGACCCTATCCAATAATCTATTTCATGAAATAGACACCAGATGTTGACTTTGTAACATGCTTCAATATCACATCATCCAAATCCTATAAAATATTTCATCTAACACAAAGAAAAAGTTGTAATACTATTCCATATACAGAATATTTTAGTATTTGTGCTTCTACTGACTAATTTTAGATATCTGACGATTTAATTGTAATGTTTACAAATGAACTAATCTTGGGAAACTGATAGTTTCATAGAATCTTGCACGTATAATTCTTTCGACATCCTGTTTTATTTAATGATGATCCAGATGCCCCTTTTTCTTTTTATACCCCTATCTTTTCGGGAGGTATATAGTGTTCATGGTGTCGATCCGTCCTTCCGTCTTACTGTACCAAAAAGCTGGTATCCACTACTCCTCCCAAACTGCTGATTGCAAATTCATGAAACTTATGTAGGAGCTAAATTACGTATTGTAGATGTGCACTTCGCTTTTTGTTTTCCAATAATTCTCCTTTTTCCCAGATTTTTTACATGTTTTGGACTTTGTCATTTTAGCTCAATGCAAACCACATGGTGACACCATGGTATCCACTACTCCTCTTAAAACTTGATGCTTATGCGGGAGCTTAATAACGTATTGCAGATGTGCACGTAACGCTTTTTGTTTTCCGATTATTCTTTTTTCCAGGTTTGTTTACATGTTTTGAACTTTCAACGGTCATTTTAGCTGAATGCTAACCATATGGTGACCACCTGGTACCCACTATTCCTCTTAAACCAATGGATGGATTTTCATGTAACTTCTGCAGGAACTTAATAACATATTATAAATGTGCACTACGACTTTTTTTCCCAATAATTCCCTTTTTTATATTTTTTTATATGTTCTGGACTTTGTCATTTTAGCTCGATGCCAAAGCTGATTTCCACTACTCCTCCTAAACCAATGATTGGAATTTCATGAAACTTATGCAGGAACTTATTAACATATTGTAGATGTCAACTATGCCTTTTATTTTCCAATAATTCCTCTTTTCCAGATGTTTAAGAACATTTCAGGAAGAGTTGGGGCGGGGCGGGGGTATCCGTGGCCCACTAGGCCATAGTAACCCTAATTTCATTTTTGTGTTAAAACTGATCTTTTTCCTGCATGTTTTCTTTTTGTTATTTCTATAATCTTATTGTATGTCCTTTTGGTATATACATTTTGTAACATAATCTTTCAAACTATTTCAGCTATGTTTGTCAACGACTGTCGTCGACTTAGACAGAAATCACAAATTATACCAGCACAGCATACGTTTGTTAGATTTTGTTTTTGGGATTTTTGTTTGTTAGGAAAATTCGTCAAACGTACTTTCCCCTGGACTCCAAACGATGTAATTTTGTGATCTCCATTTAATTTGCCTATGTTGAAACCTCGCCAATATGCATTTATACACACTAACTAAAAAGCCCGTCATGTTGCAAACATCTGTGTCATAATAAGGATTATTCATATTTTTTTTAAATCATGATAACCACATGTTTCATCCTTATAAGCTACTATAAAATAAACCAAGTAGTCGGTACGTCAATGGCACAGAAATGTTATACCTTCGACCCAGTAATATACTGAATTGGAGGCAAGAGGAATCATCCAACGACTATACTGATCAGAATTTATTCACGAACATTTGCGATTTTATAAAAATATATGAGAGTTTCATTAATATACTAGTACTTTATTAATAAGTGTACATTTTTTAATTATAATTCGAGTCCTGCAATATATATTTTTATATTTGACCCCACCACACGTCTAAAGTCAGACATGGTTAAGTATTTTCAGAGCAATGACCTGTTCAGTTGTTTTCTGTAAGATTTGTGAGTGTTCCACATAAAACTGGCTACAAAAGTCCGAAGCAGGAGAGAACCAGAAAGGAAAATCCATTAGACGAACGAAAAATCCAGGGCACGGAACCTAAACGAAGATCGAATTGTTAAAATGTCATATTCTCAACTTGGACCGATCAATTTGTAAATAAAATGGAGTTTTAACCAGATGTAACGATGCATCACCTCCCGCTGATAAGACTACCTATAGCATTTGTTTGGGTAAGATGTACTAGCAGGCAACACAAAGGTGACGCATTCGTTAAGTATAATAAACTAGAAGTCAACTAAGCACTGAAATACTAAGACGAAAAATTTGAACAAAACCAT
>MJUU01028548.1:3450-21922 GCA_002080025.1 Modiolus philippinarum
AATAAGTAATTATGTAAATGTTTAAAAACAATCTTTTAAAGGATTTTACCAAAGCAATTGTTTACAGATATGGGTCTGTAATTCGTTACATCTTCACTTGCACCCTTACCTTTATATACAGGAGTAACATTGGCCATTTTCCAGTCACAAGGAAAAATCCCATAATAGAGACTTTTATAAAAGTTTAGTCAGGGACTGGAAAATAGCCTTAAAAATTTAGGAGATATATTATTAGGTCCTCCTGGTTTGGTAATGTTAAGAATCTGGAATTGATCAATGACTTCTTGTTCTGTAATAAGAATCTCACGGAGCTGAATAGGTGATAAAGGTTGGAGATCAGGAAGGGTTGGTTCTGTCTCAAGAGATGATACAGATGCAAAATTATTATTCAATGCATTAGCCTTATCCATAGAATGATAAAAAATGTCACCATTAACCTTTATAGGGCTCTTAATAGAATTAATATTTTTGAATTTTGTGATACTTTTTGCAACCCTCCACCATTTTCCTGGTGGTATAGATTTATCAATCAGTGAATTTGGAGTTTAATGATATATTCTTTTTTTGCAGTTCTGACCATATCAATTACCTCATTACGTAGTTGTCTAAATTTGGTCCAATCATACTCTGAGTTTCTAGATAAGGCTTTTTATGTAAACGATTCCGTTTACGCATTTTACATTTAATGGCATTGGAAATCCAAGGTTTATCTTTTGGTCGAACCCTAAATATCTTTTTGGAACATAATTCTACATGACATTAATAATCTCCCCATTTAAGTCCTCATTAATAAAATTGACATCATCAGTGTCATTATATGGACACTCCCAATCAGTAGTATTTAAATGCTGGATAAATGACGGATAATCAGCATTATCAAAGTCCCAGACCTCCTTCATATATGACTTTTCTCTTTGAATATAGAAATTGATTTCAATAACTGAAGGACAATGATCACTACAAAAATTGGGTAAAACATATTTATCTTTTACAATATTTATGTTATTAACCAATATTGGGTCTATAAGAGTAGAGGATGTATGTGTGATCCTCGTAGGCTCAGAAATTACATTTCTAAGACCTAACCGTTCACAAAATACATTAAACTTATGATTTTCAATCCCAAACCTGTATATAGTCTCTTATATTTCATTTGTTTTCACTTCGAACCCGCCGTGCATCGCGAATAACATTATATACCCAAAAGACAGTTATTTACGTAATCTTAAAAAACGTTTTTTGCATTCATGTGTGATGAACTTCCATAGATACAGGTGCGTATTCCCTTTTGACTACAATTTAGGACACAACAAATTGATGTCATACCCCTTTTCAGGACACGAAACACATGCAGATTAGTATATAAATAACACAATACAGAAAAAAAAATGGTGGATCCAAAGGACACAGCTTCGGGGGTTGGAACCCCCTTTTTATATCTTCATCCTGGAACCCTTTTGGACTCTCCTCTCCGAAGCTAGGCTGGAACCGAGAAGCGACATCCGATTTCTGACAGAAATCAAGTAATCATGACCTTTTTTGCTCATGTTATCAGTAATTTCTTATTGTTAGTAATACTGAAAATGGGAAAATTTTAGTATATTTTTACACATGGTAATCAAATAATCAGGAAAGGTCTAATATAAATCAAATAATCATTGCAAAAACACATGGTAATTAAATAATCCCCAATAAACTCCATAATTATCAGGTTTATCAAGAAACTCACGGGAATGCTCAATATCATGTTCTTTAATAACTCGTATTACTATTTGAATATTTAGTCTAGTTGTATTATTACGCTGTAGAGACGTCTTACTCCGCGACTTATATTCAAATTCGACATTTTGGGGATCAGGAAACATTTATAGTTTTACGAATATCAAACTACGGGTTCGTAGATTAGGTTTTGCAGTCCAAACCTACAAAGTTTTAATAACATTCTTTTATCACGGACTATATTTGAGAACAACGATCTTTCGACTTTATACGAAGCAACATTTTTACACTTTTTTACTCGAAGCATCTTTTGTTTTTATGTTATTTGTTTCAAGATTTTAAATGTTTTTAACATTTTTTATCTTTTTTTCAAATATTTCAGTAACATTTTCATAATTAACAGGTCAAATGCAATGATTTTTATTGGCCACGTTAATGAAAGTTGGGTTGTTTCACTTTCAAAACTATCTGTAATCTCCAATTTTTTTTTTAATCAGGATTTTACCTATGTTGATTGAAGTACAGTTGCAATCCGAACCTTATTCATCCAAAAAGTTTGCTGATTTTAATCTGTAAAGGGGTTGAGAAATGGCACACATGGGGATGAAAGAAAATGAAGAAATTAAAAGAAAATGGTAGCCTACGGATTTCCAATGAAGCTCACATAAGTATCTGAATGAGCTCAAAATGTTAGATAAATCACTGAAATGAGAAAAAGCAAATCAAAGTGAGCAATATTTCAACTGGCACGAAACATTGTCTCGTCTCTCTATACACGAACATAACCTCCAGGAATGCATTCTGATACCAATTTTCCCTCTCGAATAACGTTCGAACGCAGTCAAACTGTGCAACAAGAATAATAATAAAAATTCCTCAGATAATGAATATGACAACCGTATAAACTGGTCTGTTAATTGTGAGTACAATACAATATTCAGGAATAAAGAATAAAATAAGCGAATTTCATTGGAAAACGGTACATAATATTATATACACGGAATATTGGTTAAAAATCAGAATATCACAAACTAATGGCCACTGTCACTTTTGCAAACATCATTGATCACTTGTTTTAAAATTTCAAGAAAAGTTATCCTTTCATAGAGTGAGCCTTCCCTTTCATACACTTCGTCTAAATGTGAGGCAACGGAAAATTTTATTATACAAGAAAAACACATGAGTCTTGGATTCTATGATGGAGGGCAAAAAGGGGTAATAATTGCAAACATGATATTAGCTGTAGCAAAATGGGTGGTGTGGACATTAAGAAATAAAATCAAATATGAAAGTTCAAACGTTACCTTCACTCATTTCAAAAATAATAATTTATTTATGAATTGAGAGACAACCTAAATATCAGGATAAGAAATAATAATAATAATATCTCATATAATAATTTATTTTCTCTAATAAAATGTCAAGTTTAAACCGGTTTCGACCCGTTAGATAAATTTTCTTTATTCAACGTATGTTGAATAAAGCCCCGTGCTATTTCCCGCCAAATCTATTCGGAATACAAATCTCGGTGTTTATCGATGATCATTAGAGAAAAAGATTACACTACTTTATCCCGATTATTTCCATATTTTATCCACTCTCGATTGTTAAATTTAAAAATTTTAAAATGCTCGGCAAGCCTCAATATACATGACACAGGTAACAAATGCTCTTTTCTCCTTTGACAAATAACTACGCGACAGGAGCATTGAACAAGTTTTTGATAGAGACAGGGACGTAAATACTGTGCATATTTATAGTGTATTTGTATATTGTTATCGATTTTATACAGCAACAACGTCACTATTCGACATACAAAAGCGGATTTGGAAAGAAATTTACGAACCATATTTGATCGGAAACATGCAGCTCTTTAGATACCTTAATAACCCTGACACTCACGTGACATCTCTCGGAGGATTTTAAGAACTCTCCGCCTTCGGTTTACGATTTAAATACTCAGACAAAGCTTTTTTATCTGAGAAAAAAGGGCGTTACACCACTCTCAATTTTCAAATCATTATCATTCTTACTGATATTGACAATAGGCTCTCAAGAGCCTGTATATTTAATATTTTACGAAAGGATATGGAGTAAATGAACATAATACCATAACACATGTTAACTCCAACTGCAATAATTTTAATGAGCTGTATGGCCATTTCGGAAATTAATTCCTTATCAGCAGCACTAGAACCCAAACCGGACCATGGCTGGATTAGATAAAAGGCATTTCAAATAGGGCAAAATATTAACTATGTTCCCTGCTGGATGCCACCTTGGATTAGATGAAGATATGTCAAAAACAAATTTGAAGGGGGGCACCAGAGGACTTTTGTGATCAAGCTTAGTTCCGATTAGAGTAGTGGTTTCAGAGACCAAATTCTTTTAATGGAATCCAATATAAACTATTTTGATGCTGGCAGCCATATTGGATGAGGTATGGTTCCCCATGATACCTTTACTGGAAGGTACTATCAATGTACCATTGTTTTCTAATTGGACAAGTTTTTTCAAAAAGAATTTTTAAATGTGTTTGAATGTGTTATCCATATCAGACCACCTTCCAAAAATAATTTATAATTTAAGTAACAACTATTGCCAAAATCAATACATTACAAGACCCTTTAAAACGATATTGGGGCAGGGGTTCTCCTTATTAGCTAGTGTTTACATATTTCTGAAAGCAAAACATAAAATGTATTAGAATATTTTTTTCTAAAATTTCAGTTCTCTTGTTTGTAATAAAAAGAACGATTTTTTCGATCTGATAAGAGAACCCCGTTATGAAGATAATCAACTAAACGAAGAATAATGTATTTCAAGATAAACTTCAAATAAATTTAAACAGCTCATACAATTATATAGCTTCCTGACTATTACGCAGCAGATAACAGCAACCCTGCAAAATCTATTCCACGCGCTTTACATTGTGATATGGCAAGAATGTTTGTCCATTTATATTTGCTTTTTATTTGTATTCCAGGAATTTTTACTAAATCTATCCAAAATACAACAAAAGATACGAAGGATCTTAATTATGTTATACAGGAACTTGAAATCTTAAAATCGAATGTCAACAATCTTACAGAACAATTGAAACGTGGTAAGTAATTATAAATGGTAAATGAAAGGATATGGAGTAAATGTACATGAGACAAAGTCTCTACAA
Organism: Modiolus philippinarum; assembly: GCA_002080025.1. Lineage (NCBI taxonomy): Eukaryota > Metazoa > Mollusca > Bivalvia > Mytilida > Modiolidae > Modiolus > Modiolus philippinarum. The sequence continues at coordinate 8,342 of MJUU01028548.1, forward strand.
ATACATGTTAAAAACAAGCAAAGGGAACAACACTTTTATTGTTGTTCTTCATTTTGAATTCGCCATGAGGCCTTCAACAATGAGCTTGGCTCATACTTCATAGTAAATTCAAGACGGTCCCAAGCACCGGTTTGAGCGGAATTCTTTGCTAATTGTAGAACAATGATACATCGATGTAAACCTTTTTGGATCGTCCGCAGGCTTTGGTCAGGACTTTATGACCGTTTTCGTCGAATGTCCATATTAATACTTTATTCTGAATAATAGAAAAAAAAGAAGTGAAACGGGGAATGTGTCAAAAAGACAACAACCCAAAGGGGAGTAATAACAACTCAAAGCCACCATAAGATCTTCAATGAGTGGTGAGGAAACCCCACACCCAACACCCCACGGCAGGTCAGAGTCGGCCCCTTAATAAAGAGTAAACATGTAAATTTTTCTTTCACTAGGCCCAGGATATACATTTCTACAATGACATGTAAATTGCATGAACAATTACCTTTAAGGTAGATCGACACTAATACACGGCGCATTCGATTGGCGCATTTGTGTAACACGAATCGGATGCGGAATTGACTTGATTTTCAAGCCGGAATAGTCCTGTATTGGCCTATTCCTTGTGACGTCAGAATAGATTGACATACACTTTCCCGCCAATTAGCTCCCTTTACCCGTAAATATTGTCTATTACGTAAACTATATCAAATAACTTTCTTAATCGAACGGTGACATGTAGATTTTTTCAGCGTAACAGATAGCTTAAGTATATATCTCTGAAATATCAAAAAATAAAAAAAATCTGTCTGATATTTATTTTATATGAAAGATAAACAATAAGCACGTTCTCACAGTTCCCTATATATTCTTTGTAAATATTGCTGAAAAATACTGAATTTGGCCTGATTTTCAAAGCTTGATTACAGGAAAAGATGATCGGTGACATATCATTTTTATTTTATTTTCGGAACATATAGGTAAAGACCTACAAAATATCTGAAAAGAAAAAAATTCTGTCTGATATTTTTATTAGGATCGAACTACCTTGATTCCCTTTCTTTTTGCTATGTTAAACAAAACAGAGAAATATATCGACAACACACTTTTTTCACCATGAATACAATATACCATCAGATCAGCTGCAGAATGTTGGAAAAGGGGTTCAAAAAATAATGAATGATGTTGAAATGTCATTGATCATCAGCAATTCCAGTGCCATTTACATGTAATATAAAATGCAAGTTTTCTTCCGAATTCAGACCTTATTGGCGCAAGCAAATGAAAAGAGTCTGGGATGCTTTCCTTTACCGGCCAAATATTCGATTATTTGGGACGGTTTGTCTTTGTTTGCGCTTGAATTAATGAACGGCATAGTTGCAGCAGTTTGGATATTTGGATTCCTTGTATAAACGAAAATCGTATTGTACCTAAATATTATTACATTATATCAACAAATGTTGATATCTTTGAAAGGAAAGTCTTCGTCTTAGTTCTCGTTTGGCTGCGGCCAAATTCGGGAAGTTTGTTTGCTTCAATGGTATCTTTCATTTTGAGCAAATAAGGATCACCTACGAAGCTGTCTGTGAGCAGAATTCAGTCGAAACTGAGAGAACTGGGTGAAAAATATGTGTTTGCACCTGTCGACAAAGTTTCAAACAGCTTTGCCATCATTTGAAAAAAAATACTGTATAGATGTCCAACAAAACGAATAGGCCAAATCAACCACTTTTAAACGTACAGATTGTGACGATAAAACACTCACCAAACAACATTTCAAAGATAGAGAAATGCTCAAAGTTCTACCTAAAGATAACACCTTACCTACTATGTACCGGATTCCTAAGCTTCACAAAAATCCATACAAACATGGTTTTATCTCAGCTTCGACTAATTCTTCTACTACAAATTGGTCCACCCAATTTACCAGTGTTCTTTCTTGCATTTAGGAGTTAGTGATAAAATATTGTGGGAAAAAAAACATATCAAAACTCTGGCGTAAATTAATTTTGGAGAGTCAAAAATTCCATTGAAGTTTTAGATAAATTACAATCTATAAACAGACCAGTTTCATCTATTGACAGTTATCATTTTTCTACACTCTATACTACCCTTCCGCATAAATTGATTAAATCTAAGGCACGGACCATTTGATTTTCAGGAGGGCCTCGGATTTTCACCCGGGCCAGAAATTTTTTTTCCGCTGTACACTATGCTAAGAAATTTTGTTGAGCCAGGCTTTTTTTACTAATAGACAAAGTCAGAGCCAGATTATTTTTTTTTCAACCCAAGTCCTGGCCAGAATTTTTTTAGGCAAAAATGGGGGCCAGAAATTTACATATTTTTCAAAAGATGTATGTAAAGAAAACTTGCAAAGAAAATGCTCTTTTCGTATTCTTCAAATATTTGTCACATTTTTGAATTTTTACGCTGATATAAAATCTTTATCGTTATTACAAATAAAAGGTTCAAAATAAAGTTGTATTTAATGAAACAACTTCTACCCTAACATTTGGTAAAAAATATGTAAAAAATTGGCTTATTTGTAAAAATATGACTGAAAACAACTGCGGGTCGCATCTGTCACACTCGTCACATTTTTGTGGATTTAACGATTACATGCCAAAACTATTTTAAAACGTCTCACGGAATAACGATTTTATGAAATGGAAAAATAAATCCAAAAATAAAATATTATATTGCTCAATTTTCTTAGAAAATAAAATTAGCCCAAAATATACAAGAAAAATAAAGATATCTAGAAAAAAAATCGTGTCTACTAGACAAAATGCCACACAACGTTAAAATTAACGCTTTGATGTGTGTGTTCAGCATATGATATGTATGTTAAAAAAAATCTAAGAGGAGATTTGAAATATTGTTTTGCCGAACAATTTTGCTTTTAAAATTGGAAAATTACACTAAAAATTAAAAAAGGCACTAAAAATTAAAAAAGGCATATCGTTTTTCGTGTCTAAACAAAATGTCACACATTGCTTAATTGAAGTTCTTTACGCCTTTGAAAATTACGCACGAATTTAGGAAAGCACAAATGATAAATATTTTATGATATATCTTGTAATGTCTGGTTTTTTAGTTAAATTTAAATGAAATAAAATGATATAAAATTCAATACAGGTGATGTTTTTGACAATTTTTTAACAAACTATTTTATATATTTTGTATGCTTATAGTAAGAAGACAGCATTTGCATTACGGGCTTTTCAAAGAGTTGTTTCAAATAAAAATAATTGCAATTTTCTTTTTTTGAACCAAAATTTTGAGGGTAGGGAGCTCCGTTCAATTGGTAGTGAGCCAGTATTTCATGTATTGAACGGAGGGTAGTGAATATATTCTACATTAGGCCATTTTCAAAAATGCTCAAATTTTGTCGAAAATCTAGAAATATGGTGTTTTGTTACTAGTCTTTTGCATCGAGATAGAATTAGTATGTGCGACGCCTGTATGTTTTCTGACATATTAGCTGTAAACAGCCTTTTATGTCAATTTAAGGTATTTAACAGTGTTGCAGAAGATGAAACTACTGGAAGGACACCGAACCCAAACTAATTTTTTGTCGCTAGTGCATAAGCATTTGCCCTTTAGAATGACAGTTAGATTTGTTTGGTTATTGGGGTTCTATGCAACGAATTTTAACAATAACCAACAAAAATACGAAAATCTGTCAAAATTGCATTCAAGTGGCAATTTCAATGACTGAATCTTTTATGTAAGGGTATGAAAATGCATTTAATTATTTTCTTATAATAGTGTATATGATAGATGTCCTGTTAAAAGGTTTTTGAGAAGATTAAATGCATTCGTAAAATCGGTACATGTATACCGGTATGCTGAAGGAAATAATTTCACAGGTAAGTTGCCATATCTCTTTGTAAATTCACGTATATTGCTTGTTGGTTTTTGGTTGCTTTGAAATCACGTATCATGACTATTATTAGAGGTATAATTCGCGAATCAAGCCACCTACATACTTTAGTTTTGGGGATAGAAAGATTAATATAATTCTCACTAGATTAAGGAACATGTGTAGTTCCTTAAATGCTGATCTTCATCGTGTTAATATAGTTCCTAATCCAGCTTGTCCCTGCGGTCACCCCTATGAAGATGCCATACATTACTTTTTTGAATGTTGTTTTTATGAAGAAGATAGGTTTGTTTTATTTAATAAATTGAGACATTTTGCCATATCTGTTGAATTGCTATTGGCTGGTGACAGTAATCTTACATATGCCCAGAACATTGAAATTTTCAAAAATGTTCACTCTTTTATAAGAGCAACACACCGTTTTAATACGTTATAAAAGTAATTTATGTTTTGAGCAGTTTTCACCACTCCTCTTCAATTCGTTGTTTTATTTGGCTTTTTCCTTATTTGATTAATTGATTATTATTTTGCTTTCTTTGTTATCATTTTTTTCTTATTTTGAAATTTTCTTTCATTTGAAACTATATACATATATTTACTGTTGTAACTTTATGTAATAGTCGTCATTTTGATTATTGTTTTCTGTATATAATTTTCTAAGGGAGAGGACGTTTCTAATGTTGTAATAACTTGTGTCCGATCCCGTTTGCATCTTTTTGTGCAAATAAAATATGTTTAATGTTAATCAAGCTTCCAAAAAAAAACTTCACGGATTAACGTAAACCCCAAAGTGTCACATGAGCGATATCAAAACATTATTAATTGAAAAGATATGCAATTCATTTAGAATTGGATCATCACTATAGTTCCTGGCATAAAATACATATCTATATATACATGGCCTTTTCCATAAAAGCACGGTAATTATCCCGAGGTGTCAGTCGAGGGCTGATGTGGGTCGAGGGATGATAACTGTGCGTATATGGAAAAGGCCATGTTCTAATTTGTTTAATATTAACTTTTAATTAATATCCGTGCTGATATGGCCATATCACAGGGCTGATATGGCTATTTCAGAACGAAGCAGGCTAATATGGCTATATCAGACTGGGTATGTTGATCGACTATTAATTCTTGCAGAACAGGACATATCTGTGCTAATTATGAAAAGAATTGATGTTAAAGTCTGATATTTAAATTACATAATAAACTGGTCTTGAAAGAGTATTATGGACTGCACATGGGATAACTGTATTCATCAAGACAGCGAGAAATGAGCGAGCTGTATAGGTGAGGTTATTTTCGCTGTAGTAGTAAATACCACTATGCGAAGAACATTTTATATCGACAATGACCAGTTTATCGACAACCATTATGTTAATGTCATGGACAAACTACATATTTGAAAACTTATCTCGATGTACTTACAAAGGAATAAATAAGTGCATATTGAATTGACACATGCACTTCCTAGCAATGAAGGAGGCAAAGCAGAATATAACTGAATTGTCAAGAACAAAAAGTAAAACTACCACAATTCCCGTTTGACATGGATTAAAATCTACCCTTTTCATGCCTCTATAGAAAAATGAACAAGCAGGTACGGTACAAATAACTTGTTTATTTGTTTTATCCCCTATTCGATTCGTTTCACCATGTTTCTAAATCAAACGCACAGACGAGGGTCTCATTTCGGATCGCTATCATTATTCATATGGCCCATTTACGGGTCGTTATCACTTGTGACTTAACACTACCTTTTTATCCTTCTCTTAACTGATCTAAACATTAGGTTTTACAACATTTGACTCAAAAATTTCTCAAACCAGAGCAGAATTTTTCATTTTTATTTTGCTCTCCATTTTTTTTATTTTTCAGTAAGTGTTCAAGAAGACCCCTCCCCAAACTTATAATTGCAAAGTAAAAAAAAACTTTCAAAGATATCTTTGATCATTTTAAAATTATCCTACAAACGAAATATTTTACAAAAAAAAAAATAAATAAATAAAAAATAAAAAAATGAAATAAACAAAACAAAATGCAAAAACAAAAATAAAATAAAAAAAAAACAAACAAACATAACCACTGGTCCACCCACATTTTTGACATACTAGTATCTACATTTGTAGTCATACAGTAATAAATACATGTATACCACCTACATTTTTATTGTATAGCAATATAATATTTCCTTAAGCTTTGAAGCAACCAAAAGTTAGCATTCAATGAATTTTCACTCGTTAAACATATATTACGCTCGTAAGGTCGTGCAATATTAAATTCTACTACAGATAATATCCCTCAATATTCATGCTATAACCCTGCAATAAAGCTGTTTTGTATATATTTCTCGCAATCTTTATTTCTAAAAAAAATTAAGCATATTTAATATATAATCAATATTTATATTGGTTTAGCTTTGGATTTGCCTATTGCTGAGATTTGATTTCATACTGGATGATAAAATTCGTGAAAAATGTACCATATCATCGTCTCCTTGAGTACGCTATATGTTATCATTTGGCTCGCTACCCTCAGTTCATATGCCTCACTACCACCCTCCAGTTTTCCGATCAAATAAACTTTCATAATTTGTGGTGATTTTTCAAAATACAATTTTATAAAGAAGAAATATATTATTATTTATGCACTTTTAAATCAGATATTCCCTTAAACATAGCCTTTTAACAAACGTAAACTATAATTCCGCAACATATTCCATCTTTGTCTGTAATGTTTTGATTTACCTGAGCTCTCTACCCTCCGTTCAAAAGCTCATCCCCTCATCTTCCATTGTACAGCTTCCTACGGGGTGTAGCTGTGGTGCACCAATTGAAAATGTCGAACAATATTTTTTAAACTGTGTAAACTATAATTTGATCAGAAATAATCTACAAATTAGTTTGTATCACTTAAATGTGCCGTTCACATTAAACACTTTACTGTTTGGTGATGAAATTTACAACTTTGAAATAAACTGTTCTATTTTTAATCATGTACAAGTATTTATCCGCGAATCGGGTCGATTTATTCAAAATCATTAGTGTGCTTTTGCCCAGGGTTAAACTGAAATTCACTTCCATTCTTTTTTCGCTTTCGTCATAAATTAATAACATTTTTTTTTCTCTGAGACACAATACTTTGACAAACTTTTTATGTTAATCAAATTTCTACTCACATCATTATTCCTTCAGATAAGTATGTCTCCGGATTTCTAATACGTGGCAGATAATATACAACATCTTGTCACAGAATTTTAGGTGTACTCGATTAGTGGATCCTAATACTCTTAATCAATTTCATTGTGTCTTTTGTTAATGTACATAAACATGCTTCTCTGTGTTTACTATATTTTTGAAAAAAGTATTTATTTGTAATATGTAATTATGTTTTTGCAATGTATGTAATGGAAAGAGCTTTCTGAGTTTTAGCACTCGTGCTGATCCTTTTGTCTGTTATTTGACAATAAACTATGTTTAAATTTGCAATAAAAGCTAGAATAATGACAGCGAAAATGATGAAATTTTACAAATTAGAAAGGAGGAAAAGACAATAGAAAGAAGTTAAAAAATAATCACAGCACAAAATAAAAAACTTTTAGAGTGCTACAAACCATAATTGATAAAATCTTCAAATAGGGTCTGTAAGTCTCGTCTAAAATTGGTACGTCCGGGACCAAAACTTGTACCCGGAAGTTGCATTTTAAACAAAAACAAGTGACGTTCAAAGCAAAAAATTTGAACGTCATAATCCTGCAACGTCATATTTTGGCGGGAAACGTTTTCAAATTGCAATTTTATCGGCGTTTCTCACTGTCACATGACGAGACTTACAGACCCTTTACTTAAAATTTGGCTTCGTAAGTAAGATGTCGGCCATTGAAATTGGACATAAAATGTAACTATTGTCGACCAATCAATCAAACCAATATAAATATAGTAAATCGATCCGATTAGCGTGCCTGCATAAAAGATGGATAAAACTATTTGCAAAATAGTGGGATTTTTTTTTTGAAACCTCGGAAGCAAAGGGCCCCAAGATGCCGCTGACAGAGAAATTTAAATTAAGCCGACTTCGCATACTTAATGGGTAAAACGTTAATACAAAATGCCTCCGATCTTTTGCCAATTCCAATCTGACCACTCAAAAATCGTCTTGTTGTAAAAGAAGGATATTTCGAAATACCGAAAACATAGAGTGTAACTTTCCTACGTCATATACATCTATTAATGGTGTACGAAACAGCTCAATTAGATTAAGTCCATGTTCTTATTCAGGCTTTATCATGCTATGTTTAAGGGGCAATATAACCTACTGTGAAAACAACCCACATGTTGGAGTTTATCTAGTATTGTCACTTCGACTGAATCTGTGACGAGGAGACCGAAGAGCTTGACATTCCGATTTACGAACTTGTCAATAAAAACACAATATTTGCGGTTCTGTGTTATGATGACCAATGCGACCATTACTTGTTGCAAAAATTTACGAAAGTTTCAAACTTAATAAAGGTGAACGTGGTGCGGTTACAGAAGTTAAAATGGGTTGTTAATTTACTCAAGGGCAAAATCATCTTTGCTTTAAACTGATGAAAAAGAAATCAGCTTTGATTCTTTCCTGTTCCAGTTATATATGTGTAGATACTGAACTTAGAAATGGATGTGCCCCATTTACTGAATACACTCAACAACGCATTTTAAAGTGGGTTGAAATAAGTACAATTGCACGTAAACTGTGTTTAGAAGTAAGGGATAGCTGTTCGTAGCTAGTTCTTATATGATATTGGTAATACCATCTAAATAACTATACTATAGGTTCCCGCTTCGAAGATTCCTCGCCTTTAGACTATAGTTTTCACCTTGTCAGTCTTTTAATATTGTCTGTCTTTCTGTACGTCCACAACTACACACAAATTTATATGGTTTGAGATCTGTAATTTTTTTTCAGTTATTTAATATTAAAATGTCATGGAATACCGTGCAAAATTGTTAAAAACTTGGATTTTTGTACATCAAGGTCCTTTCTGAATTTGTCATATTTCTAGTTATAAAATACCTGGTGATATGGTTCTTTAATGTAATATTTTCTATAACTGAAATTGCAGCTATATTTTTATAAAGGCATTTAAATTTGCACAAGATACCCGAGATTTTGTTACATGTGTATCAAATCTAAATCAATGAATTATCTTTATCGTAGAATATTGTTAATATTTTTTTACATGTCCATTTACTCGAAAGTGAGTGAATCGCTTCCTAATGATTTCTTTTCTTATTTTCGATAAATGTCCGAATCAATTCGCAATTCTTTTCCATCAACATGAATGCAGAATGTCCGACTTAAAATAAGAAACAAAAGATAATAAAGGAATGATTATATACATTTTTGGAATTATCTTTAATTCCGCTGCGCAAATTGTGAGATCCGTATCGTATTATTTTATAAGATATCACAATTTTTTTTCTTTTAGGCAAATATGCAGCTTTTCTTTTGTAAATCAGGAATATTTTGCGAAAGAAACGGACGGACGGACACACATATCCGAGCATTGTATAACGATCAGACCCTATACTCTTATTGGCTCGGGATGCGAATTTTCCCTGTATTTTTTTTTTAAATATTTTCTAGACTGTCGTAAATAAAACGTGAAATGGAAATATTTGAATTTCTTAGTTTAATTAATTTTATAGACGTTTGCCGTTTCAATTTCTTTATTATTTTGAACGGAGACCATATGTAAAAAAAACATAGTGTTACAGACCCAGGACTACAGGAAAGTTGATTGAATTATTATAGTTTTCAATTTAGAGTCTTCACTTTATTTTATTCTTATTTTTAATCTTTTTCTCTTTTTTCTTTCCTTTTTTAGCTCACCTGGCTATGCCAGGGTGAGCCTTTACAATCACTTTGCGTCCGTCGTCCGTCCGTCCGTCCATAAACTTTTCATTCAAAGATCTTCTCCTCTGAAACCACTGGGTCAATTGAAACCAAACTTGGCCACAATAGTCCTTGGGTGGCCCCCTTTAAAATTGTGTCGCTCATGTCTGTACGTCATCCAAGATGGCCGCCAGCTGGGACCAAAATTTAACATTGGACCCTATGGAAAAAAACGTTTCAAATTCTTTTTCTCTGAAACTACTGGGCCAATTGGAACCAAACTTGGCCACAATAGTCCTTGGGTGGTCCCTTACAAAAAAGGTGTTTTTTAGGTCCGCCCAATTTCCAAGATGGCAACCAGCGGGAAACATAGTTTTAACATTGGACCCTATGGGAAAACGCTTTCAAAGATCTTCTTCTCTGAAACTACTGAGCCAATTGGATCAAAACTTGGCCACAATAGTCCTTGGGTGGTCCCCTACAAAAAAAGTGTTTTTTTTAGGTCCGGTTGATTTCCAAGATGGCCGCTAGCGGGAAACATAGTTTTATCATTGGACTCTATGGGAAAACATTTTCAAAGATCTTCTTCTCTGAAACTACTGAGCCAATTGGTACCAAACTTGGCCACAATAGTTTTTGGGTGGTCCCTTACGAAAAGGTGTTTTTTCAGGATCGCACTACATTCAACATGGCCGATAGCGGGGGACATGGTTTTAACATTGGACCCTATGGGAAAACACATTCAAAGATCTTCTCCTCTGTAACTACTGGGCAAATTGGAACCAGTTGTGCTATATAAATAACATACTTCCAACGCGTGATTCTCTTTCGTCTTCGGTTAAATAACGCCAATGATTGGCTTTTTCGAAGCTATAAAAGACAAAGCCGGGATAACTCCATTACCTATGTTTCAACCCGTAGGCATTGAGATTGTACCATCCTTCAGCATCATTTAACAGCCTTCGGCTCCACCTCAGGCTAAACAGAAGTGCTTCAGGTTAGCACAATCTCAATGCAAATGGGTATAAATGTCGGATAACTGATATTGCTCCTGGACATGTGATGATATGATGAAGGCACTGAATCTCTTGCTAGACCACATTTGTGTTCGTTTTTTGGCACAATTGTTTATAACCAGGTCATTGGAATCCCGATGGGTTCCATTGCAGGTCTCTTTCTGTTCTGCTACGAAGAGGAATAAAGGAAAAACAGGAATAAACCTATTTCAATTTTCAATGATAACAGAATTTATATTGATTAGATGATGTCGACATTATTTACCCAGAAGAGCTGAAATTAAATAAAACAAACAATGATTCTAAATACTGCCCTTTTCTGAATCTAGGTATATTACCATTGACTCTGAAAAAATAAAAACTAAAATTTATGATAAAAGGGATTATTTTGATTTCATTGTTACTAATTTCCCTTTTCTTGACCGCGACGTTCCTCTGGCTCAATCCTACGGGGTGTGCATATCTTAACCAGTACGATTCGACGCTTTGTTCTACCCTTGACGATTTTGATAAGCCTAACCTCACTCTGATATCACATGCTTCAATCTGTCAAGGAACTACACAGGAAAATCACAAACAAGACAAAGGACAAACGTTAACAACGATAGAAAATCTGGACAAGCGGACTTGGGACCGGCACTAGCAAAAGCCAGCGGTAGGGTTAAACCGGTTTATGGGTACCCAAACATCCCCTTTATCTTTCCCGTTTCCCTATAGTATAATAAACATTCGAATTAACTCAATACAGGTAGACTACTAACTCCATGACCACAATCTTGAAAGGAGAGAAAATGACAATACGTAATTTTGAAAGATGGCTCAAGGAGTGCCGGCTAGCTCAAGGAGCCTAGTCTGCTGGTAAAACACTGTCGCATCAAACTCAAAACTTTCCGAAGGGTTTGGTCAAGAATCATCATATATTTCAGTAGACCTCGGCAGTATCAGTGAGAGGCCAGTATGTGTGTTAAATTCTCAGGTCACTAGATCTCAAAGCTAATTTTACGGATGCATTTTGTCGATATCCCCTTTTACATAAAGAATGTAGGTTACGGCCAAGATTTCTGGATCTTTAATCAATTTTGGCATTTTTCAACAACATTTCCGTAAAAACGAGAATTAGAAATGCCCATAGTCATAAGCTGTTTGCGAGTAAGGCCATATTTATGACATCTGTAAGCCCGTTGTAAATATTTGGCTTTGATAGTAAGGTTACGTTCATTAAAATCGTCAAGAGTAGAACAAACGCGTGCGAATCGTACTAGTTGAGAAATATACACCACGTAGGATAGGGCTAGAGGAATGTCGCCGTCAAGAAAAGGGAAATTGGTAAAAGTGGAATCTAAATCATCCCTTTTTTCATATCTTTTAGTTTTAATTTTACCAGAGTCAATAATGATAGTTTAATCAAGTAAAGGACAATATTTTGAGTCATTGTTAGCTTTATTTAATTTCAGTCTTCTGGGTAATTGGTGTCTACATAATCTAAAAATTTGGGATTGTCAATAGTTAGGATATCGTCAATATACCTGCTGTTATCATTGAAAATATAAATATATAAGTTTACCACTGTTTGGTTTTTTTCATGAAGAATAGCAAAAAGATCTTCAATGAGAGGTGCACAATTTTTACCATGGGAATTTGATAATCAGATGCCATTAAGACTTCCATAAAATATTTTGATCATGTTTAGTTTGCTTCTCCGTCGATCTGAAGGTGCAAATTCTACTAAATATATCGATCTTGACACGACCGAAAAAAAGTGCGGACGTATTATGGTATGGCACAATCGCCGGCATTGTTGTCTGCAGATTAATGGATTGTTAGATAACTTGTTTCTAGAAGATGGTTCAAAGTTCATTTGCACAGAGTAAAGGTTATAATTGAAGGTTTAATTTGTTGAATACCCTTTTCAGAATTAGGACTAATGGGGCCAATTTGGATACTTTTCCATATTGGCCTACAGGTCGATTATTTTTACATCGTATTTTGATGGGTCTCGCAACCATGTTTTGGATATTTTTATGCAATAGTCTACTATTTCCTGATTTCCTAGAGCAGAACAGTTCACATTGGTAAAAACAGTGTAGGTCTACGAGGTTCATCAACCCAATGTTGACTCAAGTTTGTCACATTGTCAATAAGTCTCATAGGAATAATCGTATTTCTAATTGAAACTTTCACAATTCGTATGAAATTTTTATTCCTATAGGATATTTTGCTCCATTTTGCTCCAAAGGGACTTTCAAAGGTTTCCATTGGAATTATAAAGGAAGTTCTTACGGTAAATACTCGATTGTTCCTATGGGAAGAACAGTATCCCGTGGGAATTATGAAAGCTGCCATGAACTACTATTTCTATATGAAAGTACCATCCATCTTGTGTAGCAATACCATATATATTCCGGACACTTTTTTTCGGATTTCATATTTTATTTTTAAGGGTAGCTTATTAACTGGGCAATATTATTTCCTGAAACTGAAATTGAATATATCTCCAGCCAAATTTTCTTAAGAGATCTTCCGTAAAATAAAGTGTAAGATTTAACAAGTGGTTTCAATCAAACGGGATAATGTACGTATTACTTAAATTTATTGAAAAGGTTTGGCGTGATTAATTTTCTCTATTAAAACGAATAATCCCGATATAATTGACCCATGACCAGTTAGGTCAATTAAATAGAGTGATAGAACTGCGGAATGAAGATCACAGAAGGAAAATATTCGTCAAATTTTGAAATTATACTAGGTTAAAGTAGATCATCAGTAGTATATATGTGGTTTTCAAGTCCCATTTGTCGAGGTGCCTGT